>VSMD01004063.1:0-109084 GCA_008750895.1 Mirza zaza | reverse complement strand
TAATTCCACTGCTGTGAGGATCCCTCATGTCGCACATTTGTAACCACAGCCGCTCCCTGGTGTCCCCACATCCCGGAGCCTGGGCAGTCCCAAGTGTCTTCTGCGTTTCTGTAATTTTGACAGCTACTATTTATTGAGCTCTTTGGGGCGCTGGGCACTACGCTAAGCATCTTTTCCATATTCATAATGTCATTTAAATTCTTCAAACCCAGGGGTAGTTGCTATGGTGTCCATGGAAGGTGGGGCCTGAGCAGGTGCATGAACTTGCCTAACTCGCCCAGCTAGTAAGTGACAGAGGCAGTCTCCTGGCTCTCTAATCCATGCTTGGTGTCCCCTCCTGGGACAACAGCAAGGGGGCCTGAATTTCTACCAGTTACCTCGAGATTATACAAACAGGATTATATCAACAAATTAGAGAAAACCAGTTTCACATTTCCTCTTTCCCTCGGTGTATCCGAGGGGCTGCCGCATGCCGGGCACCCTGTGCTCAGGTGGTGCGGTGAAGAGAACAGCCTCGTTATGGGGTCACTCGTGTCCCCTTAGCAAACTGATTTTCATTTTCACGTCCTTCATTCTGACCTCTTTTCTATATCTATATGATTTGTGCATAATGTGATTTTGTCTTCTGTTTTCTGGTTAATAGTATCATCATCACAGTATGTTTATGTTGCTAAATAAGTTTTATACTTCACATTTGTTATGGATGACCTAACAGATAGTTTGATCAAATGTATGATTTGCTCAGTTCCTTAACACAGATCTTTTACTCTCTTATCATCTTTTGCCATCAGGCTCTTGGGTGCAGCATCATTCAAATACTCAGCACCCGGCTCCCAAGTCCCACGCCTGGGTTCCAATCCCCAAGGTACCAAGCAGTAGGAGAAGAGCCTTACTTAACTTCTCTTTGCTTCCACTGCCCACGTGTGAAAGGGTGATGGTGATAACAGTGTGTACAGTTGGTGTCTGTGGTGAGGACTGGACAGGGCAGGCTGTTGATGTCCTGGGTCCAGTGCCTGCTCGAAAATGTCCGAATGACGAACGCTGCAATAAACCTGTTGTGCACGCACAGAGAGGTCTTTAATTCTTTAGCAAATTGCCTTAAAGTAAAATTCTAGAAGTTGAATTACAGGGTCTAAGTTTCTGAACATTTTATGGCTTTCAAAATATATTGCCAATTTGCATTCAAAGAAGGTTACTCAATTTCCTCTCCCTCTAAGCCAGGAGCACATTGCTGTCACCCAGTTACTGGCAGCAATCTTTGCTCTTGTCATTGACATTTTTGTTGACGTGTTAGCCATAAAATGTTGCATCATTGTTTGAATTGTCATTTCTTTAGCAACTATTGAGGCTGAACACATTTCCTCTTGTGTCTTTTTTGGCCTTTGGGGTCCTGTTGTTTTGCTTGATGATTCGCATGAAATTTTTGGATAATATGTAAAGTATCTCATCTATCATGTTCTCTATCTGTTATTTTTTTAAGTTTTGGTTCTATTGGTTTTCACTGTGCTTTGGTAACACGCAGCAGAGGTGTGCCTCATTCCTATAGCTCTGGTAAGGGATACTTTATCAGGTTTTGCCCCGTTTGGGTCTAGGGTAATGATGACAATAATGACAGCTGGTATTTATTGAGCATTTACTATGTGCCAAGCACTGTAGTAGGGACTTTACACTGTTTATTTCATTTAATCATTATAAATTTATTATTATAGCTACAGCAGATCCACAGTCCCCTATCCAAAACCCTTAGGACCAGTTGTGTTTTTCAACTCAGGGTTTTCCATATTTTAGATGAGTAACATGGGACATATAGCACATAGTAGGTAACCCTTGGCAGGGTTTTGAGAGAATCCTCATAACCAAGCACATTAACATTTCTATACCATATACATATGGACCTTTACATGGAGAGAGATACATATTATAAGTTGCTTCAAATTCAGGTCTATTTTTGCTGACCAGAATTATTTTTTTTTAAATGACTTAATAGCTTTTTGCCCCCACCAGTTTTTAGATGAAGAAACAGACCTGGGGAGACTGATCTGCCCAAGGGTCGCCTGCTCCCAAGCGCTGAAGCCCAGGGCCATACCAGCTGGCTCAGGCACCCAGACCTCTCAGGGTCAATGCTCCATGCTCTGGCTCACGGGACTCCACTGGCACTTGAGTCATGCAGGCCAAGACAGAGGTGGGGTGGGGAAGCTGGTGGCCCACTGGTTTCCGAGCCTGCAGAAGCTACTGTCGGTGTGAACAGCTGCCTTCTTACTGGGAGAGACCAGAGAATCTACTACAGCTCATGTGATGTGACAATTTGGCCAGCTTCTGGGGCAGTGGATTTGTCATTTGAGGAAATGTGTAGGACATGTGAGTCATTAGAGGCAATCCATAGGATGGGTGAGCGTGAAACTGGAAGAACGTGGTAGACTTCTAGGACAGCAGGAAAACAGCAATTATAATCATACAACAATGACAATGAAAATAATAGCAAAAGTTATTGAGCATTTATTTATGCACCAGGCACTGTGCTAAGCACGTTAATCTTAGGCAGCACTAAGAGATGGGCGCTGTTCTCTGTCTCCACTATACAGATGAAGGAAACTGAGGCCAGGAGGGGTCGTGTGACTTGCCTGCAGCTAACAGGCGAGCAGGCACAGGGCTGGGGCAGACGGAAGTCCTCCTGACCGCAGGGCTTGAGTGATTAGTGATCATGTTGCTTGTCTGGTCTGCCAGGTGACCGAGCAGTAGGTCATTCTGTGTGCTCCTTCATTCTTGCATTTCACCCAGGTCAGAGTTTCTGGGGGCTCCCTCGAGCCTGAAGCTGTTAGGGCGTGACTCTGGAGCTTCCGAGGGTAATGGCTCCACGGAGCGGTGCCGGTGACACAGGGAGCCCAGGGCCTCCAGGAAGAGTTTTCTGAAGGAGGAGGATGTGGTGTTGTAGAGGACAGGTGTCAGAGCTGAGCTAACGTAGAAGAGTGTGTTGGTCACCATGTAGAAGTAGTGATAGAAATCGTAGAGTGTGCTGCAGGGAAAACCAGAGGGCCAGGTTATAGGACCTGCCACTTCCCCACAGTGTCCCCTTCCCACTGGAGGGTCCTCTCCTCCAATGGGCAGGTGAGGAAGCCTGTCTTCTGCTGTCAGGAAGCACAGTGTGAATTTGACAGAGTTCCATCACCACCAGCTGCCCTGGGCTGCGCCCTCCACCCAGCCTCTGTGACTTGCCATCCCCGGCTGTAGCTCCTGGTCCAGCCCACTGAGACGCCAGGAGCCCTGTGCTGCTGGGCGTGGTCAAGGAGATGTGGCCGCACGCAGAGCTCCAAGTCTTGCTGGGAAGCCGTGCTCCTCGTCACAGAGATCTCTGGGGTGGGAAGGGCCTGGGTGGCTCGTGCTGCACACGTGTGTGTGTGTGTGTTTGTGTGTGTAGGGGCTGCTGGCAGCTCCTGAGAAGCAGGAGGCCACATGGGCTCTCTATTCTCATGGATGTGTGACCCCCACTGTGATCAGGGGCACAGTGATGTACAAAAGGCAGACAATGAATTCTCGCCTCTGCTCCCACCATGTCACAACATGGGGTACACGTGCTGGTCTCTGTCTAAGGGGCCTTTGTTAGCTCAGGAATCCAGCTCTGAGCCTTCCTCCCTCTCTCTTTGTAACAACATGGCCTGGGCTCCCCTCTTCCTAGCCTGTGGGCTTCTCCTCAGCCTGCAGTCAGGATGTCCACGGTCCTGACCCCCCAGGGCCCGGCCAGCTCAGAGAGGTTTCTAAATAATGCCTTGTTCCCCATACCCAGCTGGGAAATGTTGAGGGCACAGATGGGGCAGGGCAGCTAGAATGCAGGCCAGAGTTCCCCAGGAGCCAGCAGCTGAGGGTCCCCCTGGGGAGCCATGGAGACTGCAGGCCCAGCCCAGGGCCCTCCCTGCATGCTAGAGCCCTTCCGCCACACTCACTCAGTCCACTTGTCATCTGGGACGTAGCAGTACATGAGCCTGCGGGCATGGTACGGCAGCCAGCAGATGACGTACACAGCCACGATGGCCCCTGCAGAACAATTGGAGAGAGAGACAGTGACAGAAATCAAACACATTCTCAGGTATGCCGTCTCCCAGGGAGAAAGATGCCGAGGTGACAACACATTCCCCTCTAACTTGTTCCTGGAGTCAAAGGGTTGGAAGGGTGCTTGGAAGTTATTTGATATATCGCTATCTGAATCTGTTCTCAAACCTTGCAAGTGACTGTTCACTTTGACCATGACCTGGACATGGCATGCTTCTAGACCCTCCTCCTGGCCCTTAGAATATACTCCCAACTCAGGGCTAGATATTGCCACCTGGTTGTCTAGCCACATATGCAGCAGAACTTGTGTCTTTCCTGCCTTAGGAAGCCTCTGTTCCCCCTGCATCTGCTCTATGAAAGAGCTCCTCCTGGCCGGGCGCGGTGGCTCAAGCCTGTAATCCTAGCTCTCTGGGAGGCCGAGGTGGGCGGATCATTTGAGCTCAGGAGTTCGAGACCAGCCTGAGCAAGAGCGAGACCCCATCTCTACTATAAACAGAAAGAAATTAATTGGCCAACTATTATATATAGAAAAAAAATTAGCCGGGCATGGTGGCACATGCCTGTAGTCCCAGCTACTTGGGAGGCTGAGGCAGCAGGATTGCTTGAGCCCAGGACTTTGAGGTTGCTGTGAGCTAGGCTGACGCCACGGCACTCACTTTAGCCTGGGCAATAAAGTGAGACTCTGTCTCAAAAAAAAAAAAAAAAAAAAAAGAAAGAGCTCCTCCTTAGCATCTCTCCTCCCCATTCCTTCCCTGTCCCCACTGCTACTGCCCTAAGAGGCAAGAGGCTCTTACCTCCTTCCCACCGACTATGATGGCAGGCTCCCAATCTTCCACCCCTCCACCCTCCTGCTCCCACTCTGCCCGACCGGCAAACCCACTGTCTAGCCCAGTGTGGCCCCTGTGGCAGCAGGAGCCTGGGAGAAGTGCACAGTATAGGGCCCTGCAGTCTGTTTACAACTTTCCAGATCATTCTTACGTCAGCTTGAGGAGCACCGGTTAGCCCATTCTCCAAAGAGCTCATGAGTGCAACAGATCTCAAAAGCAAATCTCCCCTGTCACTCCTGGACACTGACTCTTTGAACGACCACCCATTGTCTATAAAAGGAAGTCCCACACCTTCATGTGCTGACTTTGTGTTACTTATCACAGCGCATTACCCATCTCTGTCCATGCACAGGACCGCAGTGTTGATGAGAGCAGAGACCTGTCTTGTACTCAATCCTCCCAGACCTCATTCAGTGCCTGGGTTATAGCAGGTGCTTGAAGAGACCTCTGTTTTCTTGTTTCTCTTGCAAGGTCATATTTTCCCAGATACTTACAAAAACAAGCAAGCAGACAAACGTAGCCATATTATAGGAGGGGAAGTGGAGAGTTAGAAGGGAACTGGATTTGGAGACCCAGCCAGTCTGAGAGCCCACAATTCCCAACTGCAGTTCTTAACTATAACTTCTCCTTGTGTTCATCCACAGGGCTGGGCCTATTGAAGAGTGGCCAGGTGTCTGCGTGCCCGTCTATGTGGCATCCTGGGCCAGCTCAGGGGTTTCAGGTGCAGAACTCCCATCCCTTCCTGCAGTTAGCCCAGCATGCCCTACAAGAAGCCTGTGGACTATACAGTTCCCCCCCGGGACATAGGATGCAGGAAGCCTAGAGAGAGGTGGGGACTGGCTAGGGATTAGCGGAGGTGGCCCTGGGCTAGGGATTAGTGGAGGTGGCCCTGCACCGGGCCCCTTTCTCTTGGAGCCGGGTCACAGAGGACTTAACTGAGAACCTGGACGCTGCGCTGGAGGCTGGGGATCCGACTCGTGTCCTTGTGTCTCCCCAGGCCGGCCAGGCCTCTCGGGGAGAGGGTCTTCCTCCATGCGATGAGGCCAAGGAGACCCTCCTCACTCAGCAGCTCCAGGTGGCTGGGGGCAGAGCTGCCAGGGGCAGAGGTAGACGGCCCCTGGGAGCAGAGGGCCAGCAGGTGGCTCACTGTGACCCCATTCAGGAAGGTGGTGAGTGCCAAGGGGAGCACGAAGGACACCAGCACATTCACCTGTGGAGGTAATTCCCAGGGCTGTGGGGCGGCTCCGGGGGCCTGTGACTCCGGTCATAGGCTGTGCCCCAGGCCCCAAACGTGCACCAGCAGGGGGAGCAACAGAAGGGCTAGAAGGTAAGGGAGAGAAAATTCTCAGAAAGTGGGAAGCGAGCAAAGAAAATGGAAGAGAAGAAAATTTGGGATTAGTTTAGGACACTCATCATCTAAATAGCAAGGGTTCCAGAAAGAAAGAGAGAAAACAGAGGGGAGGAAATATGAAAAAACAAAACACATCCAGGAAAGTTTTCCCAAAATGGAGGGAGCTGAGCTTCTAGACTGAAAGGCTGCCTGGGCGCCCGGGACAATGGCTGGAAATGGATTCACATCTCCTTCTTATGATATTTAACACCCTAGGGATAAAGAGATGATCCTGACAGCTTCCGAGGACGTAAAACAGGTCATATAGAAATAAATTTCAGAAACAATTTCTGACACGCAAATTCTCAACCTTTTTGCCTTCTGTGGACCTTTTCTTGGGTCTCAAGAGGTTACAAGAACATAATGTTCCATCAAAATAAGGTTATAAACCAATAAAGAAGAACACCTGGGGTTCAAAAATAAGGTACCCAACAGGGGAGCCAGGAGCAATGGCGGGGATTTTTAGAGGGCCCCCTTGTGCACAGAGAGCAACCAGTGGGATTGAGCAGGAGGCCGGAGGGCTCTCAGGAGGAATGGAAAAGAAAGGATGAAACTGGTAGGTCTGAACATATGGCGACAGTATTTACACTTCTGGTGGAGAAGTGGAAAATGAATTAGGAATAGGTAATAGAAAACTAAGCAAATGAAAAAGAAAGACTATGCATTATTAACTGCAAGGAAAACAAACAGAAGTTGTATTGGAAAAAAAAATACAATGAAAATATACTACATGGCTCATCCATGAAGAATGTTTACATAGTCACAATTATGTAAAGACTGAACATAAATTTAACCAAACACAATGAAATGATTGAACCTGAAGGATGGCGGGGGCAGGGGAAGAATAGAGGGAAATGCTCATTTTCAGCAGGTAGAAGACAGTGGATAAAATTTAAAACCGGGAACTAGGGCAAACGTGTTCTTTAGGAACATGCAGGCAAAGAGCAGAGAGTCTGAGAGTGGGTGGCTTTGCTCCCCACCGGAGAATATGAATCAGAGTATGGAGAGGTGTGTGTGGGGTACTGTTTTAGCCTTGTATTATTATGATTTGATACTATTTGACTTAGGAAAAATGAGTTTATTATCTAATACCCTGTGTTTAAAATGTTAATTTATCTTATTTATTTATTTATGAGACAGGTCTTTACTCTGTCACCCAGGGTGGAATGCAGTGGCACAATCACAGCTCACTGCAACCTTGAACTCCTGGGCTAAAGCAATCTTCTTGTGTCAGCCTCCCGAGTAGCTGGGACTATAGGTGTGTGCCACCAAACCTGGCTAATATTTTTATTTTTTGTGGAGATGTGGTCTCACTATTTTGCCCAGGCTGGTCTCAAACTCCTGGGCTCAAATGATCCTGCCCCCTCGGCCTTCACCTCCCAAATTATTGAGGTTACAGGCATGAGCCACTGTACCTGGACTATATGTTTAATATTAAAAATTCAAAATATGTGTTATAGGGTTTTTCTTCATCAGTTCTAAGGCTCTCTTACTCCTTTCCCTTTGTAAACATTAAAAAAAAACCTGAACAATATTTTAATATCACTTTAAAATCAGTACAAAATATCCGAGTTGGGTGCTATACGTTTTTCAGGAGTTATCATTCGTGCTTTCTCAGCTTCATGCATGTTCACAAATCAGCAACGCCAAGGGAAAGACGTTTAACACACTGCACACGACAATCATTTCAGTCTGTCGAGGAACCAAGCAGGTTTATAAAATGACAACACACTTAATTACTATCAAATTGCAGCTTTAATACCAGTCAAGACAAAGGTGGAAAGTAAAAACATATTCGTAAGTTAGTAATTAACCTTTGGGAGTTTTGACATCTTTGTGGGAACACTACACAGATTTTTGTACTTTCAAAAACTATGAGCAATTTTCTTGGACAAAAAACACTGATTAATGTGAACAATGAATCAAGTCACTATGGCATTAAGAAGAAATTAGGATGGAAATAATCCTAATTTGAGTCTGGTTATTTTGTTGCGTTAACGTATACTTTATGTTTCAAGCGAAACATTATTGTATGTACTGTTTGGCCAATAACACTGCTACACCGAAAGAATTCGTGACATGTAACATCAAAAGCTCGCCCTGGTACATTTCGCAGCTTCCTTGCTTTGGCCAGCTTAAACCATGTCAAGGAAACTATGCAAGTAGCATATTCACAACACAAACCCTGCTTGGCGCTTTTTCCCCCCAAACCCAACTCCAAAATAGGTACAGTCTGGAAGTCCCTACTCCAGTCTGTGACAAGTGGTGGGACTTGGTGCCCAGGCATTTGGGGCATGTGGCTGTCAATTCATTGTCACAGCCGCACCAGGGGCCAGCAGGGAGCTGCACAGTCAGGCCTGAGCAGCAACGCGCTGACTTCCACTGCGGCTCAGAGCCACATGGAGGCTGCTGGGAGGCAGATGAGTGTCCCCTGCTGCTCCGTGGCTTTGATGTCATGTGCTTGGGCCAGCGTCGGGACAGGCAGCACCTGGACTGCACTGCTGAGGTGTGAGGGCAGGGTCAGTCCACCTGACTTAGTGGCAGTCCGCTGTCCTGATCCTCGGTGGCCGGTTCCATTTGTCTGCTTACTGTTCTGCAGCTGGTTGTTTTTTCAGGGTGTGTTTGCTTTTGTCTCCTTTATCATCCGGTAAGGACTTGGGTAAGGAATTTGAATATCTGCAAAAACGTCTGATATAGGAAATGGATCTTCTGAAAATTTGGGATCCTGCCCAGCCTGTCCTGAGTAACTGTCTTTACGAGGGACCACAGTGAGCAACTTCTGCCGCAAGCATGGTGCTTTCCCCTGGGTTTAGCTGTACGTTCTCCCATGTCCTTCCCAAGGCTGCAGTTGCCATGTGTACTTCTGAAACCCTTCATTGATGTTGAATGTTCAGGCCTCTTTATTCTAGCTGCACAAAATCCCAATAAGCTGGAGGTTCTGCCCAGCTTGTCATGGGGCTAAAGATTACTGGTTTTGATGATCATAAATATTGGTTCTGACATTAGTAGTTCTGCAAATACATGCCCCATAGCCCATATGGTGGCAGCTTTGGGTTAATGTCTTGCTCCAATAAATAGCTCTGGGACTCAGAACCAGAATCTTACAACTGCTAGATTCAAATCCGCCAAAGGCTTCAAATGTGAACCAAAATATTGGGTATAGCCCATCTCAGCAACTTTGATTCTTGTTTGCTCAGGATCTTCACCCATAATTAAAATATTGGCAGCTTCTGTGTCCCTGTGAAACATCCAGTTAGCATGCAGGCAGCAATCACATCTAGGATCTGATGGAATAGTGGCTTCACTATCCCCCAAGGTGGCTTCTTGTTTGGGTTAGAAGCTCTGTGACACTAGAGGTTGACACTAGAGGTACAGAGGTTGAACAGAAACCATATCAGCGTGAGACAGAAACACTTTCTGAAAAGAGAGGACATTTGAACACTCAAGCTTGTGAAGGGATCACCTTTCCTCTTGGTTTTATAGATGTGATCTCAAAGGCTGCAGCTGTCTGAGTGCCTTCCTGCAGTCCCCTGACCTGGTTCCTTGGCCTCAGAGGCTGTGACAGTGTGGCTTTAAAGAGAAGCTGTCTAATGAATGGAAACCATTCGAGGACCTGTGGAGTCCTCTCAGGTGGAAAAACAAGGCAGGAAAGAGAAGAAGGTGAGTGTTTAGTGAGGACAGGCTACATCCTGAGCACTTTTACATGAGCTCACTTAATTGTCACAGAGGATGCCACTGGCCACACTCTTGCCCTATGGACAAATCTGTGCATGTGAGCCCTACCCACAGACACCTAGACACCCTTTTCTGAGTCAAAGATGAACAGCAGACACAGGGACTCCTGGGAGCCCTGAGACCCTGATCTGACCCAGGGTCCCAGGGGCAGCCCCCACATCCTGGCTTCAAGTCTTCATTTTGGCTGATGCCACTTCCAGTTGTGTTTCTGTCACTTGCAACATAAAGAGCTCTGACTAAAACCCTCACCAGCCTCTGTTTATGCCCTCCACCATGGCTAAATTCTTTAGTTTCAGAAACAAATGCTAATGTCCTTTTAAAAGAAATAAACTAATAAATAAACGTTTATCAAGCATTTGGCCCCCTCGTCGCCTCCCCTCCAAGCCTGGCCCAGCCCTCGATCCTCCACATCTGCGTGGCTCCTTGGTGCCCGTCATGACCCCCAAGCCCCCAGGGAAAGCCATGCAGACGGTCACTCATGGTGATTCAGGGCGAGGGGCTGGGGGGCTCTGGCTGAGCCTGTCAGGGAGGAGCTGAGTGGTGGAAGGGATGCTGTTTAAGGAAATGAGAGGTGACAAGTTCAGTGGAAAGAAGGCCCCGCTTCCTGGAAAGCCACTCTACAGAGGCACACTTCTGAGGATGACTCCGTAGCCTCAGTGGACCCTGGGCAACTGGAGGAGCCTGGCCATGTTTAACCCTGAGGAGAATCCTCCCCTCCCACATCCAGGAACACTTGGGTTGAACAAAGTGGCTCCAACTGAACACCCATGAAATGTTAAGATGTTGCTGGCGCCCACGGACTTCTGATTTCTCAGGAGAGAAAAGCAGGTCGGTGAGGGAAGCCTTCCGTGCGGCCCTTTGGTCCTCTGTGCCTGCCCAGCAGGTGGACAGGCAGACATGAACGAGGGAGGGATCTTCAGGGAAAGGGAGCAGGGGACTTTAGAGAGGGCCTGCGATCCTGTAGGCAGCTGGGCTTCCAGCTGCAGAAGGCAGCTTAGAATCAGGAGAAGGGGGAGCCCCACGTAGGGACATGGCAGGTGAGCCCCCTACACAGCCCCCCACGCCTTGACATGCTCACACAGCATCCTCCACATGCTCTCATGAGCTCCTGGGCAGAGAAGGGTCCCGGCTTTGGTCCATCAGGTCTCCTGGAGAGCCAGGGGGCATGGAGAGGCCTGGGCCACCTCAGCCTTTCCCACTTTCCCTGAAGTGCTGGACACACAGGATCTCAGTCCTATGTGACCACGGCAAAGGGACCAGTGGGCTCTTGGCTTGTAGAACCATGCGGAACCAGAGACAAACACTCTGAAAGGTGAGTATCACTTTCAGAAAATGCATTACAGAGTCCCATAAAAATGTCACATGCAGAAAGAATTCAGAAGAGAGGGGGAGAGCGCCCCAGGAGTCGGGGTGTTGAGAGAAGGTGCTAGGGAGGTGGTGAGAGTAGAGCAGCAGCACTTAGAGGGACAGGAAGGGCTGGAGGGGAGAGAGCAGAAGAAAGAGCTTTTATAAAAGCCAGAGATTAGGCACAGAGTGGGGCAGGGGGGGTAGGGGGAGAGCCGTGGCCTGGGGGAGGCTAGGCTTTGGGGGGGGTGTAATAGGAAGTGAGGTTAGAACCTGATCAGGAGATCAGAAGAGAGGCCCAGAGCACCTCCTCTGTCCTTGCCCCTCCTCCAAGGAGGTCCCCTCCAGAGCTATAGTGGGAGGTGTCATGAAATCTGTATTTT
This sequence comes from Mirza zaza, assembly GCA_008750895.1. Lineage (NCBI taxonomy): Eukaryota > Metazoa > Chordata > Mammalia > Primates > Cheirogaleidae > Mirza > Mirza zaza. Next base: position 97,361 of record VSMD01004063.1, on the reverse strand, counting down.
CACAGGCTCTCGGGGCAATTTTATACCCGTTAACAATTGAGCACCACTCTCCTAAGAGTGGGAGGAACGCGGACTTTGTGGTTAATTTTGAATTCAAATGGCGACTTCTCTCAATGCTTCACCTTGGCCAAGTCTCTCCCCAAGTCTTTTGTAAAAAGGGAAAACGAGACCCAACTTTCTGGGTGGTGGCAAGCGTCAGGGTTGAAAATGTCTGTTCCGGGCCGGGGCGGCTCCCTCCTTTCCCCCGCCCCCCTTACCTGGATGAAGACCTGCAGCGTGGCGCGGCTCACCAGCACGGTGCACACGCGCGAGGCGGGCTCGGGCTCGCCGCCCGGCGTCTCCAACTCGTGCTTCTGCCCCATGATCACAGCCATGGGCAGGGCGAGGCCGAGCGAGGCGGCCCAGACGAGCGCCAGCAGGCGGCGGGTGCGGCGCGGCGACAGCAGGCTGCGGGCGCGCAGGGGCTGGCACACGGCCAGGCAGCGCTCTGCGCTCAGGCTGGCCACGCTGAGCACCGTGGCGTAGGCGCACAGCTCGCGCACGAAGTAGTAGCCGCGGCAGCCCAGGTCGCCGAAGACCCAGGGGTAGTGGAACCACACGAAGTTGTAGAGCTCCATGGGCACGCTGACCAGCAGCAGCAGCAGCGCGGAGAGCGCCAGGCTGAGCACGTGGTAGCGCAGGTGCCCCGCGCGCCCGGGCCGCGCCTTCAGCACCACGTGCACGGACAGCGCATTGCCCGCCGCGGCCAGCGCGAAGATGAGCGCGTACAGCGCTGTGAGCAGCACCTTGGCCCAGAGGCGCGTGTCCACGCCCAGCCGGGCGTCCAGGCTCAGCCCCGCGGTGGGGCCGGGCGGCGGGGGCCGCGGGCGGCTGGTCTCCATCCCGCTGCCCGGGCTGAGCTCCCTCCCTCTCACTGCCCAGAGACTGGGCGAGGTGCCTGGTGAGCCAGCGCCGCCGCCGCCTCCTCCCCGGGAAACTTCAGAAGTGGGAGGACACGCCCCCGAAAGGGTGTCCCTGAGCCACATGGGCTGCGAGTGCAAGCCTGTTCGCGACAGTCACACTTCTTGGTTCCGTTCCATTCAGGGAGCACGTGCTGGTGGAAAGCGGGCCAGACTCCACCACTGACCAGCTCTGTGACCTTGAGCAAGGTTTTTAAACCTCTCTGAACTTAGTTTTGCAACTTGAAAATATTGTCTACGTTGCAGAATTTCTGTGAAGATTGAATGAGTGAATTTGTGCGAGAGTTTTTACTTGTCGCACAAATAGACGTGGAGATTTTGTCTTACACCTGGGCCTGTGTGCGCCTGTTTTCTGCGTGTGCAGTCCCAGAGGGACTTGGGAAAGACTTTGCCAGCACTGCAACGTTCTGGAATGTTATGGTTCTTGCTAAGGTGCTGTTTCAATGCCGCGCTAACAGCCTCAAAGAACTCCTTTGTCACTGACAGATACATACTTTCGCAGTCCTTTGAGAATGTCATTTAAGTTTCCCTCAAGTTTAAGGATCCCATAGGGATGAATATTAAACCCATACTTTTGGAAGCAAATAAACAGCACCAATACATTTTTAACTTTTTAATGGGTTTCATATAGCTCAATAAGGCCTATAGCACATGGGAAAAGGCAAGGTTTCTGCTTCTCTCTGGACGAATTCTGCAAGTACTTAGTCTCCCAAGGCTTAGGCTGGTATAGCAGAGAGGACTCTGAGCTTGCAGTCAGAAGAAGGGACATGTCTCAATAATTAATAACCTCCCTGAACAGAAAGCACCAGGCCCAGAAGGGTTCACTGATGAATTCTACCAAACATTTAAGGAAGACATTATATCAATTCTCTACAATCTCTTTTCGGAAGCTAGAAGCAGAGGGAATAATTCCTAACTTACTCTATGAGGCTAGCATTACCCTAATACCATAATCAGAAAAAGACATTACAAGGAAAGAAAACTATGCATCAATATCTCTTATGAACATAGCTGCAAAAACCCTCAACAAAATGTTAGCAAATTGAATCCAACAATGTAAGAAAGCACTCAGCACACAGAAGGAACTCAGAAATGTCAACCCCAGATCTCACCCTTTCCCTCAAAGGACAAAGGAAAGCAAAGTCATTATGGGGTTGAGAGATCAGGGAAGGCCTCATGGAGGAGGGGGTTTGACCTGGGCCTTGAAAGTGGACAGTTTGAAAAGGAAGAAAGCGGGAGAGACGCACTCCAGGAAGGAGTCACAGCAAGAGCTAAGGTTTGAAAAACAGGAAAACACAAAGAGCTCTTGGGGGTTCATGGGTGACTCCCAGACCCGCCTGGTGCCAGGTGTCCCATGGTGTCCTGTGGATTCTTGACAGCCAGGAGGCTCCCAGGGAAATGGCTCAGGGGCAATTCAGCGTGGTCCTGGCTGTGGTCACCAGAGGAGACAGGACGCGGGAGCTCTGTGGTGGGAAATGTTGGAGGGTGGGCAGCTGATGGCGGTCTGGCAGGAAACAGGCTCAGCTTCCTCTTCTGAGAGCCGGTGCTCTCTGCGCCTCCTTGAAAAGTGCCTGTGAGGGTTCACAGCTGTCACCACTCACCCGACACGTCGAGGACTTTCGTGCAGGGCCTCAGGTATCCCCACAACAGCCTTCTGAGGGAGAGAGTCTATTTTTACCCTGGACTTTCCCAGGCAAAGAAACAAAGGTTCCCAGAGTTTGGGTGGATTGCCCTGAGCCACAACGGGGTCCAAGGGGCAGAGTCAGACCAGGAGCGCAGGGCTGTCTGGTCCAGAATGTGAGATTTAACCACAATGTGGACCTTCCCGGGGGCCCTGGCACAGGCTCAGGTCCCCTTCAATGGTCAGGTCCCCACTTCTTTGCTCACCATCCAGGCAGTGCTGCCCTCAGCAGCCTGACATAGCAGTGGGACATGTGCCTCTCCGACTGCCTCCTCCAACACCTGCTGCCAGCAAGGGTGTGAAATGTTATAACTCCGCCCGGCCCAGAGCCCCGAGGCCCAGGGCCAAGGTGCAGCTGGCCACAGGCCCCCTGTCGCTGTCTAATCGATGTGCTGCCTCCCGCTGTGCTTATGATCAAAGTGACTGTCACCTGTGTGCGTGGTATGCTTCCATCAGATTTCTGGCCAAATGCTAAACATGACCAGGTATAATTCCTCATAATCTTATCACTCATGGGTCATAAGGTTCTTAAAATATCTTGACAGGAGGAATTAAAAATAGTAAGAGTGCTGGTGACCCAGCTCGCTAGAAGTGTCCCAAAGCGTTGTTATTTTCGCCCTTACACTTAAGGACGTTTCCGGGCATCAGAGTATGGGAGCTATTGCCGGTGGTTCCTCACCACCACTCCCTGAGCTGTCCTGGGGAAAAGCAGGCCAGGGGCATCCGTGTCCAGGTGGCCAGGGTCGTGGCACAGGGACCTGGGATGGCAGAGGCCTGGGATTGAGCCCACCACACACCCTTAGCAGGTGCATCCTCTGAGCTGTCGAATGAGGCAGTTGCAGCCCACCGGTTGCATGAGACGGGAGAAGCCAGGCGCCTTTCGTGCGTGTTCTCATTTCGTTCCCGCATCAATCCCAGATGGATCTCAACAGGGCCCCTCTGGAGGGAATGAGGAAGAGGAGCCCCAGTGAACTCAGGGAAGGCCCTTTGGGAGAAGGAAGAAACTAGAGACTGTGCTTCGTGGTGGGAGGGCGAGGTTGAGTCAGGAGGCCTCCCGCAGAGCCTTCCCCCTTCACGGCCTCGTCTTCACCCCAAACTGTGCTCACATGGTGCTATCTGCAAGTCCCTTCCCTCAGCCTGCCGTGCTCCAGGCACAGAGTCCTCTCCCTCGGTGGCTGTCAAAGCAGATGGTGGCCGAGGTGCCCACTCTCGAGGTGCACCTGCCGCCTGGCCTCCCTGCAAATTGCCTTAGGACTGTGCCCCCTGAGCCCTCCCCGCCCTGCTCTGGGCAGACTCCGAGACGGCAGGGGCTGGGATTAGATCGAGAGCATCGTCCCTGTGGTCGCCCTGGCCCTGCTTTGCTACTTCTGGGCTTTGGACCCAAGGTCAGTTCTTGAAGCTTCTGTTTCTGTCCACAACCTTACGGGGCTGCTGTGAAGGCTGTGTGCTCTGCTCCTTCAGTGCTCAGCGCGGGGCCTGCCACGTGGGGAGTGTTACCCCGGAGCGCTGTCACGATGGCAGGCGGGGCTGAGTGCCACTCATGTGACCCTGGGCCCTTCCCCACCCAGGCCCCCTGCGGGGGACAGAGAGTGACTCCCCAGGGCTTTCAGAGTACAAAGTGGAGGGGCTATTATCTAGAAAGCACCAGGCCCAGCCCTCAGCCCACGAGGCGGGCTCTCCGTCCACACCTCCTCCATCAGTCCCCCCGGGAGACCGTGGGGACGTCACGCTGCCTCAGAGAGCTGGAGTGGGGACATGGTGAACATGACAAGCACAGGGCCCACCCCTGGGTCCCTTTCTGAGTTGACAGAAACCAGTGGCGTCTTCTGAAATCTCTGCATCCCGGTGCTGCCTTCCCGGTGCTGCCCGTCAGCCCCAGGTGGGCGAGGATTTGCAATTCAACACTCCGCTCTTCTGCTGAGCCTTGTGACTTGGCCCGGGCTCCCGGACGGTGGAAAGGGAAGCGCCGCCTGCCCTGGGCTCCGGTGTCGCCTGGCCCAGCCTCCCAGCTCCTGAGCTGGTGTCGCCCCAGGGACATTTGTCTCCCGACGCTGGGTGAGGAGGCAGCCAGCACCCCACGCTGGGCCATGGAGGAGCAGGACCCCGTCTGCAGCTCCAGCTGGGAGTCCTCAGAGGGCAAGACCTCCCCGGATTCGGCGTGGTCGTGGGTAAGGGCCGCCAGGTGGCCATCTGCACACATGGCCCTGCTTTCCCGACTCCCATTCCCAGGTGCCCGGTGCTGATGAGACGGGGGTCACCTGTGCCCACAGGGGCTGGTTTGGGGCGGTCCGTGCATCCATGTTTCCCCAGATGAGGGATGGGCCCGGCTTCCTCAGCCGCTGCCATTCCGAGGCTGAGTTTATATAGGAGGATTTAGGATTTATTCAAGAGCTAAAGGCTTCTTTCTTTGTCTTGGATGGCAAATGAATAGTGATCGCCTTGATCCTCAGACAGGGCCTCAGGGTGCATTGAGGGTTTCCAGCCCATCAGCACCGCACTGGAACCCTGTGGCTTTTCATGTTTGTGTTGTAGGCCCTGCCCCGACTCAGTGACCCGGCCAGCCCTGTCTCAGGGACACGCTGTGTGTGCTGTGGGGCTCCCGGACAGTGGCTGTCCTTACCGCCTATTTTAGATCTCAGCCTAGATGCCAGGGCTTTTTTTTCTGCAGGGAGGTGGGGGGAGTTGTTTAAAGGTGGTCATTTTCACTGAAAAGCCCCAGGCAGGAGTGGAGGGTGAGCACAGAGCGTAAGGCCTGGGCCAGAATTCAGGGCCTTGCAGTTTCTTCTGAAGGCCAGGGTTGGGCTGCAGCGAGGATACAGTGGCAAGCCACCACCCGAAATGGTACGTTGGGGACACCTGGTGGCACTCTGCTCTGGTCCTCAGCTGCAGAGGCTGGGCTGGCACAGGAGGGAGGGTTCAGCATGCTTGGGGACAGGGAGCGCTGAGGGCTTTCTGCCTCCTGGGGACATAGAGTGAGGGTATGGCCAGTGCCAGGCAGGCGGACATCCCTCTGCTGGTCCCCAAACACCCGTTGTCACTCTAGGCAGCTGCAGCCCCAGGGCAGTGCCTTCCCAGCAGGGATAAGAGGCCTTGCTGGGGGCTGCTGGGGGTGCCCAGGCTGCGGTACCATGGGGGGTGCTGGGGGAGGAAAGGGGACATGGAGCCTGCTCCTTTCCCTGCCCCATTTGCCACCTGGCCGTTTGGGTATTTCCCGAACAGACCGGATGCTTGTGAGGACTGTCTTGGGCTGGTCCATGACCTTTCTCTGCATGCCGGGGACTGGAGCAGGACCTCCCCTTGGGAGCACTGTGCAGATGAATGACACCCACACTGTGATTGCATAGGCGGTTTCTGTGGTTAGTCAGGGATTCAAATGGCATTGTCTTGTTTCCATTCCTGGAGTGTCTCTTATATTGTTGCCCGTGCCGGCGAGAGCTGCACTCCCTTCTCCCACGTGGGCAGGCTGGGGCTCCTATAAACCTCTCCCATGTGCCCCATGGGGGCTGACACTCTCGACAGCCCTGAACGAGAGTCTCGTTATCACGGTGTCTCCCGTACAACCCAGGCAGGTGGGTAGCACTGACACTGCTACTCCCATTTGACAGCTGGGAAAACTGAGGCTATGAAGTTGGGACTTGCACACAGCAGCTCAGGGGGGTGGTGGAAGACGGGAACAGGAACACAGGTGCCCCAGGACCCAGCACGGCCCTCGTTCTCTCCTCCTGAGCATCCCTGCCAACGCTGTGACCTGTGGAGGCTCTGATCTAACACTGTGTCAGTTTTCTGCTTATATTTCCTGAATATTAGTTATTTTTCCTGATGATAAAAACATGCTCACAACAGAATATCTAGCACACACAGGAAGTGTCAATAAAATAAGAACCTGGGAACGTTGTAAACAGAGGTTGCGCTTCACTCCCTACAGGCTCCTTATAGTTAAGCTGCAGAAAGGTTTTCAAAGCCACCTCTTGTCCCCTTTTATTCCATAACTCTTCCAACCTACCCCCCACATCCCCTCCCATGTGTGTGATAAATGTTTGTCCACTGAGGGGATGCCCCTTGCTGTGCCACTGTGGCCTGGATGCACTCCCCGCCCCCACTGCCACCTCTGTGTGGGGCCTGTGACCTTCTGCCTTGGGGGCTGGGGGACAGGCCTCCATAGCACACTAGGGCGAGGGGGCTCCGGGAGTCTGGCCTGCTTCCGCTGGAGCTGCAGAGCTGGCGCCCGGCAAGGAGCAGGGTCCGGGGGCCTTGGGCTGGCTCCAGCTCCTGTCCCACGTCTGCAAGGGTCTGACCTGCTTGCTGGACGGTGGCTGCAGAGCGGTGATGCTGGGGGCCTAACTGGGGCTCCCGTGAGAGGACTGGCCTCCTTCCGCTGCTGGGGGCTGTGTCTGCAACCAGCCCTTGGAGCACAGGGGAGGGCCAGGCCCAGAGTCAGGGCTGCAGCAAAGCAGAGGAACGGGGTGCAAATCAGGCAGGAGCCCCGGTGGGCCAAGGCGGCGCAGGGGAGCTGGGGGAAGCGGCGGGAGCTGGCCGGGCACGGTGGGAGAGGTGGGAGCTGCAGCTGCCTTGGCTGGGAGCCCAGGCGGGGCGGGCTGGCTTCTGGGAAGGGTAAAAGTAGCTCAGCTGCCACGGGGCTGTTTTCGTTTCTGGGGCTGGGAAAGGGCAGCTAGAGGCGCCGTGAGCTCTTGCAGGCACCTGCTAAGTTGGCTCCGTCCGCCTGTGGGCTTGGCCACAGCCATTCCCAGGGACTCTGGGCTTGGTCTCTGGACCACAAGCATTTGTGGGCCTCAGTGTGTGCAGAGCCCTGTGGGGGTGGGGAGGTGGGTAAGACGCCCCCCCACCCCGCAGGAGGTCAAGGCTGAATGTGAGTGAGTGGGGTGCAGCCGGCCGGCCAGCTGCAAAGTTCAAAGTTCACGGGGCCCTGATCAGGAGCGATTCTGCCCAGCAGGGCCAGTTTCAGAGAAGCTGGCATTTGAGCCGGTCTTGGAGGAGGAATAGGATTTCAACAAACAGAGCAAAGGGGTGGCGCCTCCAGGCTGCGGGAGGAGAGTACAGGGCGTTCCCCAGGCTGAGTCTGCACGTCTCGTCTCTTAGGCCCTCTGGGAGCTCACTTCTCCTTAGCTGGAGTGTGCACGGTGACATTCGTCTTGGTGGGGCACCGGCCTGTGAAAGACAGCGAGCAGCCATGGGCAGAGGACGCAGACTGAAGGCCACAGCACAGAGGACAAGTGGCCTGGCTCACACTCCAGCTTTGCCCCCGACAAGGTTTGGGGCTGCAGAAGCCTTAGTTTTCCCATCTGTAAAATGAGGCTCATGACAGCTAATAACACACTACTCGCGCTACTTGATAACGGCGGCTATCGTGAACACGGCCTGTGGTACGGTCGGGCTGTACATGCGATGGTGACAGGGCGTCAGACCCATTGACTCCAGCCCCGTGGACCTTGAGCGCACCAGGCATGGCGGTGGGGGAGGATATCGCAGGAAGCCAGAGCCCGTTGTCTCCCGGAGCGAAGGAGAACTTCCAGTTAGTGTTTGCCCTGGCGTTGAGCTTGGCATTCAAGGCCTCTCCGAGGCTGGCCCCCTCTCACCCCTCTAGGCTCTGTTCCCTCCTTGCACCACGGCCACCTACTGCTCCTGCAGTGAGCCTTTCTGCAGAGGTGCTGAGCCAGTTATGCCAGCGGGGTCTCCTGGGAGGTGACCATTCAGGACCCCAGACCCATCCTGTCACCTCCAGTCTTCCTAGGCTCGGGGGCTGGAACCTTGGCCTCAGCTACCCAGAGCTTTTTTTTTTTTTTTTTTGCCTCTTGGACTCCTTTGGGTCCACCAACCAGAGGCCTGGACGGAGGGTGGAAGACACCTTCTCAGGCCCCTGTCTACCGGAGCCTCTGGGGCCCCCAGCCCTGGTGGTGCCAGGCTCGGGAAGACAAAGTCAGGGAAAGGCTCCGCTCCCCAGGGCCTGAGCAGACCTGAAACACCAGTGTCAGCTGCGCCCCGGTCCTGAGAGGGCTCTCAAGGGGTTGCCACCTCTGGGCAGCTGAAAGCATGGCCTCTGGGTGTGTGTCATGGGAGGGGGGAAGCAACTGGGACTGGAGCTTTGGGCCCACCCTAGGCGCCCCTGCAGGTGGCGGCACTCCACCACGACACACAGGAAAACCACCTTCCTCCTTATAACCCAGCCAGCGTTGATGTCACTTCTCCTAGTGACAAGAAGTCAGGATGAACATAGTGACTCGACGGTGCAGCCGGTGATCACCGGCAGCAGCCAGGCCAGTCCTGTGTAACCCCCTCCGTTACTTGTGTGACTGAGCCTCTCGCAGAATGACATATCCTGCGTCTTGGACAGACACAGGCTTTCCGTCCATTCTCCTCTGCGGTTGGCCACGGTGCTACGCAGCCTTCGAGGCCCAGTTCAAATGCCACCATCTCCATAAAGTCCCGGCCAGTGGCTGGGGCTGGGGGCTCCCATCCTCCTGTTAGGTAACTTACTAGGTTCTCCTTGCTTTGATTTCTCATGTTTCTGATGTAAACAGATTTTATTTTCCTTTGTGGAACCAGAGTGCAAGGGGACAAGCCCCCAGACACTGCTTTTAAGTGACTGAGCTGGCCCCTCCTTCCCCACTGGTCACCTCCAGTATGCGTTTCTCTGTCTCCGCCTCCCAGTAAACTGCCAGCCCAAGGGTGGCGAGGGTGTCTCCGTCTCAGTGTCCCTGCAGCACCCAGCACAGCTTCCCAGACTCCCTGGCCCTGGGCACACGCTTATCACTGGAGCGTGCATCCTCGTTTGCCAGCTGGGTTTGTGCCGATTGTCCTGTGATTATGTATGGTGGCCCCTCTGCTCTCAAAGGGGTCCAGAACGGGATGGTCGCCCTACTTAGCACAGACCTATGAAGCCAAAGCACCTGACTTTTGGAGCCTTCCTCTCGCCCATGACCTGTTGCCAAAGGTCCTTTCTCACCAGCCAGGTGGGGACCTAGTATCTTCCCCACCTGGTCAAGGCCAGCGTGGGGTGAGTGTCTGAGCTAAGGCAAAGCCTTCAGCCAAATCCCTTCTCTGAGAGACTCAGTTTCCCTGCCTGTGATCGTGAGGCTCAAATGAGTTATGTGACCCGATGTACCCTGCAAGCGGTGGGTTCCCCACTAGTGCAGTTTAGCCGATGCCTGCTCTGCATCCCCCCACACACTGCAGGGGCTACAGAAGAGCACGTGAGCTGCAATCTAAGCAACAGCCAACGAGCGAAGAGCCACATGAAACCACGTAGATTGTATAAAAAGCATCATGTACAACTTTGTCTTAAAAATGCTAAGCTGTGTGGTGAGAGCAGGAGAGAATGGGCCGGGCTGGGTGTACTTGGAACAGTGAGGTCTGGACATCTGGGAGATCAGCGTCAAAAGGCGGTGGCTCTGCCGGTGGCCTGCAGCTGAGTGCGGTGGGTGCAAATAGGGCTGAGAGGAAGAGGAGGGACAAGGTCTAAGATGGCTTTTGCTCAGGAAAGTAACAGGTCCAAACTTCTTTGTCCCTGACTCTGGCCTCCTCCTGGGCTCTGTACAGAGGAGAGAAGACAGGGTGCGGCTGCCCCCACGTGCTGTGGCCACCAGGTGACCAGATATGCCCTGTGCCTGCAGGACCTGCCGCCCCTGCCTCCAGGGGGGCTGGTATTGATGTGAGTGTCCTGCTGCTCCTAAGCAAGGGACACAGGGTGTAAGGGCCAGCCTTCACGGCCAGGCGCCCTGGTTGGAGCGCCAGCTCTGCTGCTTACAAACCGAGCTACTGGTCCTGACCCGGTAGCTTGGAGCCTCTCTGAGCCCTGGGTTCATCATCTTACAATCAGGGCTGATAAATCTGCTTCACCAGTTTAGCAGGAGGCATCAAGGCCTGGAGATTGGAGTGTCGTGGCAGGTCGAGGGAAAGCAAAGAGGCTGGCGTGGCTGCAGCTGGGAGGACGCAGGAGGGCGCAGGGATGTGGTGAGAGAGATGTGACCAGAGCGGAAGGTGGCCAAGAGTCTAGGGCACTGGTGTTTACACCACTTGGAAGTGTCCTGTCTAGGAGGCCGATCTCCTGGGCCCCCGGCGGCAGGGCAGACCCATGGGGAGGCTGTTGCGGTGATCTAGGTGGAAAGGAATGTGGTTTGGACCAGGGCGGGAGCAGTGGAGAATTTTTAATCGTTTGCTCAAATAAACTCTTTAAAATTTTATTGTGCCTCGGTTCATCTTTTAACAGAGTTCAGGGAAGAGGTCTAGGCTGGAAATACAACTTCAATTTCTGAAATACAGAGCTTAAGAACTCTGGATCTGGTGCACCCCTTTGCTTTACAGATGGGGAGACTGAGTCCCCCGAGGGTCCTAGGTCCAGGCACGTCTACAGCAGAGCTAAGACTAAAAGTGCAGTTTCTTGACTTCCCATGCAGGAAACATGTGTGAATTCAGGCACCACTTTGAACTTCCTTTGCGTTTAGATCTGGGATCCATTTGGTCCTTTGCTCTTTCCAGAATTTTCCCTCTGCTTCTCTTCTCTCGCCCCTCGGCTTTCTCCCTGTGCCTCTTCTTATTCAACCCCACTTCTCCTTTGGGGTCTGTACTCAATCGATAGCGCTCCTGGCTCCCCCGGGGGTGGGGAGAGACCGCCGCCGTCCAGTCTACTGCTCCTCCAGGCCTTCTGCTTGGCCGCCGCTGGGAACCCCAGCGGGGCGGGTGCTCCCTTCTCAACACCCGCCAGCTCACTTTGGGGGCTTGGCCCCTCCCTGCCATTGTGGCTATTTTGGACGGGTCGCTGGCCCATAGCAAGTGCCTGGAACTTGCTGAAGGGACCGAGGCAGGAATGAAACGCCAGGTGAGCACACCGGGTCTTCATCCTCGGACCGTGAGCTTTTGCCTGCTCTGGGCTTTGCTGACCTGTTGGCTCCCCTGAGCCCGCACATGGCACTTACTGTGTGGTCACTGACAGGCCCTGGGCTGTCCCTTTGGGAAGGCACTGCCCAGTGTGGGCGGGATGCGCCTGCGGAGGGAGGACCCAGGGTGTGAATGGCCCAGGAGCAGTGGAGAGGGTTGTTCTGTGGTTAGACCCAAGAGTGAGAGGAAGACTAGCATGCTGGGACAGACAGATGCCGGGGAAGATGAAGGCTGGTGGGGCAGTGGTGCCGGAGGGCCGGGCCCAGATGGATTGTTCTGGAATGCATGAGGCTGGGGTATGCTGGCCTCTGGACAGATGCTGTGTGGTCTGTCTTGTGAGTGGGTTGTCCTGCCTTAAAGGCACAGGGACGGGTGGACGGTTGCAGGCTGGCATTGTGAGCGGAGCACACCCCATCACGTGTCACCAAGCTGGGAAGTGCTTGTGGCTGTGCTCCAAGAGGGTCAGATGCTGTCCCTCTGTCACTGCACCCCTGTGTCGGGGAGGACCCATGACTATATTCCTCACGGTGTTTGTGGCTGGAATATGTGACCGTGGTGACAAAGCGATATGGGTCCCCTCGTTAGATAAACAGGGCCCTGGCACTCAGCTCTCCTCCTGTGCCCCGGCTGCCGGGCAGGGTTTTGCTGGGTGCTGAGTGGCAGGATTACCCGGGGTCTAGATTTCAGGAATAATGCTCTCCACTGCCTCCCTTAATTCTACATCCTGCTCCATTTCATGGCTTTGGATCGGTTTTAAATAATTGTATTACTTGGTTTATTTCTCTTTCTAAGCTGCTTGGAATCCCTTTAGGATTTCATAAAGTACATAAGCAAATAATAACCAGAAGTTTGAAATAAATGCACCTAATTTCTTTCTAGATTCAGTACTGACAAGGAAGCAGGGTGCTCTTGGACATCGGATCCCTGACTGCTGAGGGTCCTCGTGGGCTGGTCTGTGGCCAGGGCTCTGTGGGGACAGAGGGATGTCATGTCTCCGACAGTAGGGACAGGAAGGCTCTGTATCTGAACTTGGGAAGAGTTTTTGCTAGTAGGATGAAGACGGTAAGACCCTTTAGAGGGGAGCATCGTGTCTAGGATGAGGGAATACAGGGAATTTGAACATTCGGAGATCTGGGCTCTAGCCCTCATAGGGCGGCTTGGAGCAGGCGGGTTACAGCTTTGGAGCACTGACCCCTTCCCCACAGCGCTCCTGTGGATGGGCACGAGACCTGTGCGGGCATTGCAGGCACAGGGGTGCCCCTCGGAGATAGCTGAGTGCATTGTGACTCATGGGGGAGGCAGTATCTGACACCAGTCTTATCGAGGGATGGCTGTGACATACACTTTTATAAAATGACGTCACAACAGGGCTGCCACTAAGATGCTGCAGTTTGTGGCCTGCCCAGAGTGTTGGCCAAGGGGACAGCTGGGACGTGAGCTTGACTCATCAAGCCTGCTGGGCTCCAGACCTGGGACAGCTGGGAGGAAAGGGCACCCTCCTGCAGTTTGGCCCTACTGAGAGGGCCTCTTCATTAACTCAGCTCAGACGGTGGCCCAGGGAGTTGAGCCTGAGCATGATTCTTTTTTTTTATTTTTTATTTTTTTATTTCTGCATATGATGGGGATACAGATTTTAAGGTTTCAATAAATGCCCTTTCCCCCCTTCCCCCACAAGTCTGAGTCTCCAGCATCTAAGCATGATTCTTGACACCTGCACTCCCCACATGGACAGCTTGTTATAAGTGAGAAAATGCCTGTGGGCCTCTCTCTACAAATGGAATAAAAATGGAGAGAGCAACTCTTGAAGACGAAAGGGTGGTGAGCTTGGCATCCACCCTTCTCATGCTCCCTCTCCTTCCCCACCTCGACCCTGCCACCTGCTTGCCGACTCCCCTCCCCAGACACCCCAGGCCTTCCCCACCTGTCTGGAGTCCCAGGCTGGGACTCTCTTTGGAGCAGCAGCGCGGAGCGACATCTTCAGGCCTCACATTGGAGGACGGAGCCTTTCTGCACGGCAGCGGCTGGGAGGCCCTGTTTCCATGTACTCTTCAGGCCCCGCAGCTGCTCATTTACCCCACAAAAGTGTAGGCCTTCACACGAATGATCCAGGAGCATCTAATTGCTGTCACTTGGGCCCTGATGTCCTGCCCAGAAATGCCGTCTAGAGGGCACTGTCGTGCCGAGACCCAGGACAGGACATGCTTTGGCGGGATTATGGCCCCTGCCCCGTGTATATGTGTGTGTGTGGGGGGGGAGGGGGGGGCGGGAGCACTGACAAATGGAAAACGAGTTAATGCATAAAACATTGTCAGCCGACAATAAGAGGGTTTTGTTGAAAATTCTTGAGTGGATTCTCTGGTTTGCATTTCGAAGCAGTTCAAAATAAAGGAGCAAGGGACTTGGCTAGTTGGCGTCTTCACCTGATGTGACCCAGGCAGAAACTGAGTTTATTAATAGCCATTTGACAGACACTTCACAGTAAAGGTGAAGCAAGAGGGGTCACATTTCTAGTTCGCAGCCAATTACAAATGCCCAGTGGGTGACAGGTCTCCAGATGGAAGGAAAAAAAACAGTAAGTCTTACGCACTGAACGTGAGTCTGAACAGCTCACTTGTACAATATTTTGTGAACATGAGTTTTCCCCAATTTATGGATAATTCAAATTGCTCTCAAAATGACCAAAGACCTGGTTCATTACTGGTTTTGTTTGCTGAGTGATGTCCATGTGCCAGGCACCCTGTGAGGCATTTTCCATACTTTCTCCTTTCAATCCCGGAAGAACCGTGCAAGTGATTCTTAGCCCCAGTTTACACACGGAGGAGCTTAGGAAGATGAATTAACTGGGCTGGGCTTTTCAAAGCACTCTAAAGTTTTCATGTGAACTGCTGATGGCTAAGGACTTCCCCACCTAGACTTCCGCAGTTGACTTTTTGAGCCTTAGCATGTCTGTCTTAATTGTCACCTTCTTGGTTTTAGACCTGACACGTTCCTTTCGTATCTCAATTCTGTTATCCAACACACTGACTTAGTGACATCTAAAAATTGGACTTATTTGCTTTCTTTTTCTGACTTCTGTTGAATTGATAATTGAAAAATGTACTTTTCCCATCCCCTTTTCTGTTTTTGCTCAGCAAATTCCATAATATAGATTGAATTTCTATTCTTTTAGTGGTTCTCCTTAACTTTAAAAAACATACCTATAGAACAAATATTATCTAACTCAATTTAAAATGATTTGTTATTTCTATACTCCTGCCAAACAAGCTTCGGCCTTAGCTTACTTTAATGACATTGAATACACATCCGTCTTGTACGTCTTGTCCAGAGTTTTACTTTTTTTTTTTTTATTTTGAGACAGAGTCTCATTTTGTTGCCCAGGATAGAGTGAGTGCCATGGCATCAGCCTAGCTCACGGCAACCTGAGACTCCTGGGCTCAGGTGATCCTTCTGCCTCAGCCTCCCGAGTAGCTGGGACTATAGGCATGCCCCACCATGCCCAGCTCATTTTTTCTATATATATTAGTTGGCCAATTAATTTCTTTCTATTTATAGTAGAGATGGGGTCTCGCTCTTGCTCAGGCTGGTTTCGAACTCCTGACTTTGAGCAATCCGCCTGCCTCAGCCTCCCAGAGTGCTAGGATTACAGGCGTGAACCACCATGCCCGGCCCAGAGTTTTACTTTTTAAGAAAACCTAAAAACTTCAGTTATTATTTTTCAATAAAACATTGAATAATTTTTAAAAATGTCCAACCTCTTGTACCTGTCTCTGAACTTACTGCTGTTTCTTATATGCCACATCTGTCTGGGCTCATGTTTTTATCTCATTGGTATACATCATTTGATAATTCTTCTAGCAAGAGTATATGGGAGATGAATTTCTTTAGTCTCTGTGTATTTATAAACGTCTTTCGTTTGCACTTTCTTTTTCTTTGAATGGTAGTTTAGCTGAGTATAAAATTCTAGGTCTATAGTTGTTGTCCCTCAGTATTTGAAAAAGTGCTAGTCTCCCGTGAGACTTTCAAATGTCCTTTGCCTTGTACGCGCTGCTGTTTCTCTGCCATGTGTGTGGGTGTAGACTTATTTTTATTTGCCCTTCTCTGTGTTCAGTCTACTTTCACTCACCACTCATGTCTTTCATCAATTTTGGAAAATTCTCAAACATCTCTTCAAAAGCTTCTTCACTGTAATCTTGTTAATTCTCTTTCCTGAAACACTTATTAGACACAAATTTTAGCTTTTCACTTTACCCTCCAGGTCTCCTAGCTGCTGTTTTACTTCTTTGTCTCTTTGTCTTGCTGTGTTGATTGAATGTATTCTTGCTATATTTCACTTCATTAATTCTCTTTTTTTTTGTTATATTGATGTTTATTTTTTAACTTTCATATCTTTTCATTTCCATGATTTCTAATTGGTCCTTTGCCCTGGCTACTGGCTATTTCATTGTTTAATTTTTATTATTTTTCTCTTTCATGTTTTTTTGTTTGTTTGTTTTTTGAGACATCGTCTCTCTCTGTCACCCAGGCTAGAGTGCAGTGGCATCATCTTAGCTCACTACAACCTCACACTCTTAGCTCATTTTAGCTCATCTTAGCTCATTACAACCTCAAACTCCTGGGCTCAAGCCATCCTCCTACTGAAGCTCATCCTCAAGCTCAGCCTCCAGAATAGCTGGGACTATAGATGCACACCACCATGCCCAGCTGATGTTTGTATTTTTAGTAGAGATGGGGTCTCACTCTTGCTCTTGCTCAAATCCTGGCTTCAAGCAATCCTCCTGCCTCGGCCTCCCAGTGTGCTAGGACTACAGGCATGAGCCACTGCACCTGGCCCCATAATATCTTTTCTTTTCTTTCTTTCTTTTTTTTGAGTCAGAGTCTCACTCTGTTGCCCAGGCTACAGTGAGTGCCGTGGCGTCAGCCTCGCTCACAGCAACCTCAAACTCCTGGGCTCAAGCGATCCTCCTGCCTCAGCCTCCTGAGTAGCTGGGACTACAGGCATGCGCCATAATGCTGGCTAATTTTTTTTGGTATGTTTTTAGTTGGCCAATTAATTTCTTTGTATTTTTTTAGTAGAGATGGGGGGGGTCTCGCTCTTGCTCAGGCTGGTCTCGAATTCCTGACCTCAAGTGATCCTCCTGCCTTTGCCTCCCAGAGTGCTAGGATTACAGGCGTGAGCCACCGCGCCCGGCCCATAATTTCTTTTTTATTGAGACATTATTACTTAACGTATGTATTTATGTATCTTCATTATTTTTACCTGCGAGCCATTATCAGGTTGTCCCATAAAATGACGTTGGAGTGAGTCCAAATTCCCCATACGTATTTGCGTGCTGTCTTTCTCAGCATTAGATTTCTTCATAAATGTAGGAAGGTTTGCTTGAGGGCTCATGTTGAGTGGATTGTTTAAAAAAATGCTGTTGTTTTTTCCTCTGATTTAATATCGTCCACGTCCTTTGTTCTCCAGGAGCAAGGCTGGATGACGGAGGGTCACACCCTCAGCCCAGTGGGTTACGGTTGCCCCTCCAGGCCCCGCAGCCCAGAGCCGACCTTGTGACAGAACCTCGAGCCCCTGCGGGCGCTGAGGGAGACGGCCCTTAGCTTCGCTCCTGCTTGAAAGGTTGTGCCCGTGTCCTCCCACGTCCTCCTATAGCCGTGGCCCTGAGCAGCAGGGCTGCAGGGATCTTCAGGTTTCTTTTCACCAGCAGCAGAGAGCCCTGCAGTGCGAGCCTGGCTGCGGTGCCTGCCACGTGCGGCTCCGCAGGGCTGAGCTCCAGCCACAACCTGTGTCAGAAGCGGAGCCCGCTGCGCCTGTGGCTTCAGCCCCTTCTCCCTTGACATTTCTAATCTGTCTCTGGTCCAACCTGTGTTGGAGCCTCGTTGTGTCTCCTTTGCTTTATCCATTGCTGTACTGTGGGCTCGGTTCAGAGGGGGTGAGTCAAAGTACGAATTCACTACGTCGCCTTCACCATGAGCCACAGGCGTGCTTTCTACCCAGGTCAAAATTGACAAACTGTCTAGGAAGGAAAGGGCAAGAATAGGATCCGTGGCATGGCATGTGGCATCTTCGTCCAAGCTGATTTCCTCATTCCTAGGACTGACAGTATAATTATATACTGCGCTTGATAAAACATTACCCAACCCTAGTTATCCAACCCATCCTATAGGGCATCATGACAGAGTCTATCAAATGCCTCTCTGAAACCATTCCATGTAGTGTGAGTGTGAGTTTGTGTGTTATTCCCCTGGTTTGCCAGTCTAATGAGTCTGTGAAAAAGGGAAGTGTTTTCATTAGCAGAGCTGTTCCCTGTGAATTCTGTGGACTGCCACTTTCTTACAGGCTATTAACGTCCCTTGCTTTCCAGCACAAAGAATGACTCACTGGGAGCCACTCAGGACAAAGTCCACACACTGGACGCACCTCACCGTGTATCCTAAATTTCAAAATGCTGGCATATTCAAAGCAAAAAGGCATCATTATTAGTCCCTGCCGAATTTTGAATATTTTTGCTGTCTGTGCATGCGCCACTAGAAAGTTTGGCTCTGTTTCCTCCTTGCTTCGGCTCTGGCACGTCCCAGCTGCATGGCTTCAGTAAGTCACTTTGCACGTGAGTGGCCGTATCTGTAAAATGGGTTGCTGTGAGGATTAAATGATGCAGTGCTCCCAAAGACCAGAAGCACCTGGGGATTTCAATTCAGCAGGTTTGACTGTAGCCTAGGAATAGGTGAAGCCAGTCAATTCTACAGCCGATTCTGATAAGCTGTCAGGTTCAGCTCTCACCGAGCAATGTTCTTAAAGCACTTGGCACACAGTGCTAGGCGTGCAGTGCAAGCACTTAGCACACAGTGCTGGGCGTGCAGTGCGTGCCCTGCACACGCCCCCACCACGCCGCTTCCCCTGCTGTCTCTCTCTTTGCCTCTCTGCTGGGGACACGGTGCTCCGGGGTTGCCCAGTTTGTGTCCCAGAGAAGAACCATAGGATGCAGTTAATTTAAATCGCTCTTCTCCACATGTTTTCCTTTGATAAAAAGAGTCAGGAATGTATTAAAAGCATATCTGTATATGTTACCTATTCTGATTTACATTACAAGTAAAGCTTCCTGTAAAGTAAAACAAGTTTTCAGTGCTTTAAAGCTTTCCTCATCACAGAAGAGCAAGACGGATTTGTTGTCAATGCACAGCACAAGCTATCGTGCGGGCTGTGAGTGCCGGCTGTGGGCGAGGTTTCGCAGCTGGTGAGCATCGAACCGAAGTCGTTAAAGGAAAAAAGACTATGGAATCCCACATCCAATCCCTATGGAATCAAAGCTTCTGGCGTTGATCCTCTGGCATGTTTAACAAGTCGTCAGTGTGATTCTGCTGTGTGGCAAAGCACTCATCTGGAGATTCCAGAATTTTCGAAATGTGGCCCAGGTGCTCTGGTGAACGGTGTGGTCAGCAGTCTAAGCTGATCTACTTTGTTCCTCTTTGCTGTGGCTCTCCGGCCCAGCGGGCATCCATGGTGTGGGCCTGGGACCCTTCAGAACCGGGATCCCCGCCCTGTCCCAGGGTCCCCAGGCTCTGGGCCAGACAAGGGTGTTTGTTCCAGGCCCAGAGCTGCCTCTGGTGGGAACAGACGCGTAGACCTGTAGCAAGTTCTGAGAATGACAGCGCCTCTATCTGCGGGGCTCCGGCCTCGCCTCTGCAGTGTTGCAAGAGCAGCTGCCAGTCACACGGCAGCCTGCACCCGGGGCCGTGTGCTCCCGGGGCCCCTACAGCTGCTTCTGGACAGAGCGGCACATTCCAAACGCCTCTCCGTCGTGCCCAGGTCACGGGCTCCTGGCTCTGTCATGCCCAGGTCATGAGCTCTGTCCGCCCTCCAGGCTGGAGCAGCAGCTCCCGGTGGTCTGTGACCGGCGCAGGGGAGCAGGGAGGACCCCCCTTGGGCCCAGTGGCTGAGACAGGGGTGGGGCTTGTCTCCTGCTTCTCTC
This sequence comes from Mirza zaza, assembly GCA_008750895.1. NCBI lineage: Eukaryota > Metazoa > Chordata > Mammalia > Primates > Cheirogaleidae > Mirza > Mirza zaza. The sequence continues at coordinate 77,862 of VSMD01004063.1, read as the reverse complement.
GCTGGGTCTGACAGCGGGAAGCCCGCCTGGATTCGTGCTTCATGACTCGGGAATGCGTCCCTGCCTCCTTGCACTGGGTGCTCTGTGCTTGCTGAAACCAGTGACTCCGTCCCCTGCTTGCTACTGGTAGCGACCTGGGGACGGGGAAAGGCAAGTGCGTGGTAAGCTGGTTTTGCAGCCACTGAAAACCGGAATCACCCTGAATTAGCCTGTCAGCCTTGCTGGCGTGTGGGCGCTGGCAGGGCCTGAGTGCTGAGTGTCTCCTTCTTGAGTCGCTCCCATTTATAGCTTCCTCCTCCCCGTCTCACCCCCAGGCCAGGGAGCAAGCCCTACCCCACCCTATCGGAGGCGAGTACACCCAGACACGCAGGTCCTTTTGAGGGGCAAGCCTGGGTCACAGGCCACCTTGCCATCCGCCCTCGGGTCTGGGTGACGAGCCAGCCCAGAAGTGTCCGGCTTTCGTTTCAGTCCCGGCGGGGCCAGTTCTGGTCGTAGAGTTTCACGGTGCCCAGCGCTGGCTGTGTTGTCACTTCTTCAAGCAGGGGACACTGTTTCTGCCCGGGGCTCCTCCCCTCACTGCCGACAGCCACACTGCGGCAGCAGTCTCAGGAGGCTGGATGCTCTCAGGGAAGGCACTACACATACCCGAGGTCGGGGCTTCTCTCCAAGTTCTCTCTGTAAAAGTCCTCCCCAGAATTGGGGCTTCCGCATCACCTGCCCGTTCTGAGAAACGCAGGAACAGCAGCACAGCAGCGGGACATCGTGTGAGCCGGCGTCCTCAGACACTGCAGGTTCTCCGTGTTCTGTTTGCTGTTCCTGCAGAGAACCCGCCCACTTTCGAGCTGATGGCTCAGGGCCAGGTCGCTTCTAGATTGCCGGGGACAGGGGCTGAATTCCTTTCTCCTGCCTGCGGAGTGAGACCGGTGGCGCCCTCTAGCGGACGCTCGCCGCCAGCGCTTCTGTTTAAGCGGGGTGGACCTTGTTTATCAGGATCTTCCTAGCTCGGAGTCCCTGGTACTTTGCGCTAGGTCGAGGCTAGCACGTGTCGTGAACAGAAGGTCAGTCGTGAAACCTAAGAGGCTAGATGAGGTATAGCAGCTGCCCCGGGCGGCGTGTCAGCCGCGTGCCCGCAGCTGTCACCCAGGTGTCCGGTGGGTCAGTCTCCGTTTGGCCGCCTCTCCACAGTGCGACCCTGGGCAGGCTGCGTGAAGCTGCTCTGAGCGTCGCCGCAAGTCCGAGTTGACGCTGATCGAACTGCCCCGCAGGGGGAAGCCAGCGGTGCAAATGCTCAGCACGGCACGTGGCCGCGGTCGGACCTCGCTCAGTGGCCCCTGTTGGCCACGACCTCCCTCCGCCTTCCCAGAGCCACGTGGACACCGGGCTCCCCGGCAGCTCCTTTGTGACCGTCACTTGGGTCACGCTGTTGCCGTCCTGGACAAAGCGCCTCAGAGGCGCTGTGATTCTTTCTGTCTCAGTTCTCAGCTCCTCTTCCTGGACCGCAGGGTCCCTCTCCTCCTAGCCCGGCGCTCCCCTCTGTGTCCTCGCTGGCTTGCAAAGGCAGGGTTGCTGTGTCTCCTCAAGGAGGCCTTTGCCTCTGCTTGCCGTGTGTCCCCTGCTCACCCGGTCAGCTCCTGCTGAGCTCTTCCCGGTGGTCTCCCCATCCCCTCCCACGTTTCTCTAGGAGATTTATCTCCTGGGCCACCTGGTGCTTTCTTCGTGCCTCCCTGATAGCACGTGTCATGCTGGATTACAGACATTAGCTTCTGCTTCTGTTTCTCCTGCTTGACTCTGAGTAACTCAAGTCACCATGTCTTGGTCACTTTCGCAATTGCCCCATTAATGAGCTCAGCACTGAGCACAGGGCACGACACGTAGCAGGTGCTCAGTGACCACGTGACTGGTACTTGCCCAGGCCAGCCCGTGCCGATCTCTCTGCTCTGAACTGCAGCGAACACTCGCGTTTGTGTGCAGCACTGGCACAGGTGGTGTGCGCAGTGGGCTCTCGATACAGATGAGCGACTGCATCACACTGCTGCCATTTAGCTATATGCTTTAGTAGCTGTAGTAATAATAACAATGGAATATGACATTTATTGAATGCATACTATATACCAGTTTTTGTACTAAGCGTTTAAACTTCATTCTCATTTAATCCTCATAATAACAGTGTAAAGGAAAATCAAAATCTCAGGACTCCCCCACCTCCGACTCCTTATGCAAAGGGAAGGTCAGGCCTAGAGGCTGACCTTGTGCAACAGCCCCTTCCACAGAGCAGCTGCTATTGACATTGTGCATCAGCCAGATCGGCCCCCACAGAGGACTGCGCCCACAGACCATTCATAAGGACATTCTCTGCTGCTTTCCCATAAACTAGGACGTGCAAATTCTAACTTTGGGCCTGCAGGCTAAGTCTAGCTCCTGAAACTAAAGTCTGTTCGATTCCACACCAGCAATGTTGGTCACAAGTTTACCTGCCCAGGTGCAGAACACTGCAGTTTGTGTTTTTCCTGGGTGCATCCTCAAATTTTGGCTTCGCAAACCTCCACTGGTTGAGATTTTGCCTCTTGTTTCGGGTTGTCAGCAGGGTATCATCATCCCCATTCGTGAAAAACTTGAAGGGAGGAAAAGCGAAATGGCTAGATCAAGTCACACAGACAGGACTCGAGCTTGGCAGGCCAGATTCCAGGGTCTGTGTGTAGGTACAGGAAGCTGTTCGTACCACTTGTCGGTGTGTCCGGGTGATGTGTCCTTTCCAACTGGTAGCTGTTTGGGTTGGCGGTTGCCTGTGCTAAAACTCTTCGGGACAGGGCAGGGCGCGGTGGCTCACGCCTGTAATCCTAGCACTCTGGGAGGCAGAGGCGGGCAGATCCTTTGAACTCAGGAGTTCGAGACCAGCCTGAGCAAGAGCGAGACCCCGTCTCTACTATAAATAGAAATTAATTGGCTAACTAAAAATATATAGAAGAAATTAACCGGGCATGGTGGCGCATGCCTGTAGTCCCAGCTACTAATGAGGCTGAGGCAGCAGGATTGCTCGAGCCCAGGAGTGTGAGGTTGCTGTGAGCTAGGCTGACGCCACGGCACTCTAGCCCGGGCAGCACAGTGAGACTCTGAATAAAAAAAAATAAATAAATACAAAAAAACTCTTCTGGACTATTTTGTGTAATCCCCCCGGGTGTATCAACTCCCAGATGTTCTTGCAATTGTCTCTGCTGGGCTCCACCTCCTGGTCCTGTGGCTCCAGGACGCCAAGTGTTTTCGGGATATGTTGTAACTGGGAGTGGTAAGACACGCAGACATGGGGATGTCGGTCATGAAGGGGTAGCTTGTTAAAATCACAGGTCCCCAGAAACAGGAGGCATGGCACCCCGAGGGCCTTTGCCAGGAGGCAGAGAGTGAGGGGACATGTGGAGGCCTTGCGGTTTCAGTGGGAAGGAGCAGGTGAGACAAGGTAGACAGCTCAGCACTGGCAGGTTTGAACAGTTTCAGTGGGTTCTGGGCACAGGGGCTGTCCCTAGTTGTCTGACACCGGCCTGTGGGGGGTGGGGGGGGCGGGCAAGTGGAGGGTGGCCCAGAGCGCGATAAAGGAAGGGCTTGGGGCCCGGGCCCCGGGTTCTGGGTTTGCACACGCGAGGCCACTCACAGACGAGGCCCGGCCCTGGGAGGACAGCCTCAGAGTTCCTCCAGGGGCAGCAGGGCCCGAGGTAGCAAAGCACCAAAATGCAGAGAATGAAAAGGCATGGTTCATCTATGAAGTAACTTGCATGCTTGAGAAAGAGAAACCTTGGCTGACTTGGCACGGCCTGGCTAAGGAGAGCGTGTGTGCCCGGGGGTCTTTGTGCAGTAAGACCTGCACAGGGAGCGTGCGGCATGTCGGCAGAGCAGGCCCGGTCACCTCTGCTTGCCCTGGCCTCGCTCACTCTGTCTCTGTCTGTCTGTATCTATCGCTGTTTCTCCTTTTCTCTACCTCTGTGTCTCTTTATCTTTCTGTCTCTGTTGCTCTATCTTTCCCTCTATGTGTCTGGCTGCCCCTTTTCTCTGTCTCCCTCTCTGTTTCTCTATCTGTCTGTCCATCTCTCTGTCTCTGCCTCTCGTCACTGCGGCACAAACACCTGCTCTTATCTGCCACTCGTTTTTATTACCCTTTCTCCTCTCCCAACCCTCACATGGGTCCTTCTATGAGTCTCCCCAGAGAGACTTGAGTTTCTCAAAACTACCACCTTACCTTCCCCTGGGGGATAGATGGACTCGGGAAGTGTGGGTGACTGAACCCCAGGTTTGGATAGTTCTGCACCAGAATTTCCCCAAAATGAGTTACCTGGCACACAAATACCACCATGTGCTCAGTGAGAAGGGGGCTTCAGGGGCGTATGGTTTGGGGAAATGCTGCATTCTGTATTCTCTCTTGGAGATTGACAACATACAATGATGTATAGTAAAGGCACTTAGAAGTTGTGCAGGAAAAAAAAAATCTTTATCTTTGACCTACCGTGGAACTGGTTTTTGCATAACACACACCATGCCATGAGAAATCCCCAGGGAACTGCTGCCCTGCTCAGGGGACTGCAGGCGGGTGGCGTGGCTCTGAGCTTCCCGCTGACTGGCTGGTAGTGACCAGTCTTCAGGCTTGGAGCCCAGGGGCTCAGGGTGCCCAAGGGGCCTGTTATAACTGCCCTGAGAACCCTGGGGTCTGATCTTGGCCTGTTTTTCAATCAAGCCTTCTCTTTTTACAGACACATACACATGAGCATACATCTGTGGTCTGTGTGGGCCCTTTTCATAAATGGGCAAGGAGGTACTTAAGCAATGGGATTAGATTTCACACGGGAGAGCCTGCCTCATCATTTTGCCATAAATACCCATACAGACAGACACGTATCAAACACACAGAAACACAGACTGTATAGAAACAGGCAAGCTCATAAACATACTTACAAAAATAGACACAGTCACTCCCTCCCCATGGTGATACAGACAAACAGATGCAATTATACAAAGAAACACACAGTCCAGACCTACCTTCCCACCGCCTCCTTGCACCTACACGTTCTGTTCTAGCTCTGAAACAAACTGGATTCAAAGCTTAGTGGCTTAAAACAATAAGTATTTCATTATATATCACGATTTTGGAGTCAGGAGTTTGGGTGGGGCTCAGCTGGGTGATTCTTCTGTTCATGATGGCTTTGGCAGGGATGACTCTGTGGCACCTGAGTAGTGGGTGGGCTGGACCAGAGGGCCCAGGATGGCTTCCCTCACGTGCCTGCTGCCTCAGTGGGGGTAGCGGGACAGCCTAGCTCTGCTGGGACTGCTGGCAGGAGTCAACACACAAGGCCTCTTGGGCTTGCATTTTGTGGTACTCAAACCTCTTACCTGGAAGCTGGCACCCCCAGAAAGAGGAAGATACTCTAGGCTTCTTATGACCTGACCCCAGAAGATGAAGATGTCATGTTATTGATCGAGCAAGTCACTTGGACTAGCTCAGATGTAAGGGGAGAGTTATTAGACTCCACTTCTCTATGGGAGGAATTTGAGGCTATCTTTAATGTAATACACATATACACGCATCTCACATGAAGCTTAAGCCTTCCCTTTTGATCACACTTTTGTGTTTGTATCTGGGTCCGAGCGGCCACTGTGAGGGCCCCACCCTGAGGCATAGCCAGCTAGTTTGTGCCCTCCACAGTTGACTGTTCAGTAGCTGTGCAAGTGTTTATTGATTCGTTGTATCAAGGGCCTCTTCTTTGCAAGGTGCCCATAAAGTCTGGCATCAAAGCTCGTGCTGTCAATACCCATTAAAATCATAGAATGTCCAAGCAGGAAGCACCACACATACTGTCACATCCAGCCCCTCATTGTATACTTGGGGACACTGAGGCCAAGACAAGGGGGTAGACGGCTCACTGTCCACAGCTGGGATCCCCCAGTCCTGTGTCCTCTGCCTCCCCCGACTCCCGCTGCAGGGTTCTGTTCCGTGGGGTTTTCTCTGCCCGGGCTCCCGCTGGCTGAGTGCCCTCCAGACGCCAGACACGCACATGCGCCAGATGTCTGGGCAAATGCTGGGCCGTGGGGACCAGGCAGGTGCTCACCGATCATACAGGTGGCCAGGAGGACGTGACCAGGAACAGGCGAAAACTTCCTCTAAGCGTTTCCTGGTCACAGTGTTGGTCAAAGGCCCAAGACATAAGGCCCCTGGCAAGCTGTAGAAACCAACATCACCTTTGTCTTTTCCATTAGGAAAAGTAGAAAAATAAGGCCATCCCCAGCTCCCTCCCACAACCGATAGCCTGAGATGCAGATGGTGTGGTGTAGTGGCTTTGAAGCCGGTCAAACCTGGGTCAAATTCCAGCTCACCTACCCCCACCTGCTGGCTGCGTGACCTCGGCCAAGTCCTTCTGAGCTCCACTGACTTCATCTGTAGATTGAGAAAATCATACCTTTATTTTTCAACAAGTATTTATTGACTATCGCCATGTGCCAGACCCTGCTGGGGGTACACTGATGAGAACAACAGGCACTGTCCCTTGTGAAGGAGGCTGGCATTAGCTGAACAGATACACAAAGAAATGTAAATTTGCAAGCCGTGCTAAGTGCCGTGAGGGAGCTCTAAGGGTGCACTTAGGGAGGGTACATTCACAACGTGATCAAGTCAGGGATGCCAGAGACAGCCCCTCTGAGGAAGTGATGCTCGGCTGTGGTCTGGGGGATGAGCAGTATCTATCCAGCTGAAGTGCATGTGTGTGGGGGGGGGCAGAAGGAATAGCATGTGCAAAGGCCCTGCGGCTGATGGAGTAAGGTGAAGAGGAAGAGCTGAAAGGCCAATTTCACTCGGTCAGAGAGATCAAAGGGAGCGAGTGGGAGATGAAACTGCAAGAGTGGGTGGGAACTTTGTTTACCAAGTTAAAGAGGGGTTTTAAAAATTGCATACATTTTATATATTTACCTCTAAAAGCAGTGGGACATTCTACAACGGTTTTAAGCGTGGGGATGGCATAATTAGATTGTGTTGCAAAAAGATGACTTTGGCTGCAGCAGGGAGAAGGAACTGCAGGATGGCCAAAGGAGGTGTGGGCAATGCCGTTAGGAGGCTGCGGCAGGGAAAATAGTGTTCCCCCACAGATGCCCCCGTCCCCACCCTTGGAACCTGTGAGGTTCCAAAAGAGGGCTGCAGACAGAATTAAGATTATGCACCACGGGCCTTAAAATAGGGGGATTATCCTGGATAATCGGGTGGACCCAGTGTCACCAGATGAACTCAGAGATGGGGTCAGAGAGGGGGACGTTAGACGCACTCAGCTGCCCTTGCTCGCCTTGCAGAGGGAGGAAACGTTAACACTATTAACATCGTTTTGTGAATGAAGAGATGGGATCTCCGAGGCACGAAGGGCCCTACTTAAGACGGAGCACCATTAAGAATCATAACCAGGGCTTAGATCCCATCCCCTTGGCCAGGGGCTCTCTTTCCATGTCTGTGCTATTCTGGGGAACCCCTGGGGGGACCCCGGGTTAGAGCTCTGCCTGTGTCTGATTCCAGCCCTGCCGCCGTCACCCCCCCATGTGACCTTGAGCGATCACATGTCCTCTCGGAGCCTGGAGTGAGGAGGTGGTCTAGATCTGGGGTTCACTAACCAAAAGGTGTTTCTAGATGGCCTGACAGGTCTGTGAGTCCCCTAAAATGTGTGCAGGTTTCTGGGTATATGTGATTTTTTTTTTTTTTGAAGTGAGGATGAATGACTTTCATCGAAATATCAAAAGGGCCAAAAAGAGCTGTTCCTTCCCTCCCAGCTTTGTCCTGGAAGCATCCCTGGGCACCGGCCTGTCTGTCGGGACCCTGGCGCCAACCCAGGTGTGACTTCTGTCCACCTCCACCGCCAAATGAGCAACGACTCTTCTGACACATGTCGCCGACGGGTGAGGGGTTGCCATTACTCACAGCGGAGGCGAACGCTCCGATAGGCTGGCGGGCGTCGGGGGCTTAGTCTGAGGAACTTCTGGAGAAGTGAAGCAACGTGGGTGTCAGTGAGGGCCACAGTCACCCATCGGGTGGCATCCAAGACCTGCCGTTTCGCTTAAGGGGGGAGGAACCTTGACCTGGACTCTCGGAGGTCGTCCTTTCCGGCTGGCAGGACGAGGAAGGAAACCAGGTACAAGCAGGAGCAGCGACTGCGGCCCCAGAGTGGGTAGCACTGGCTAGTGGCCGGACTGCAGTGAGAAGCCACCGCCTGACTCCTGGGTCCTCTTTGGCCTCCCCCAGCTTCTTTCTCTTCTCTGCATTGCTGGCAGAGCAGACGGTGGCAGGGCCATCGTTGTCCAGGAGGAGGAAATCTGAGAAGGCCCCAGGGAGAGCTGGCTTTCGCATCATGGGTCTGGCGTCAAAGACAAATTTGGGTGGAAGGTGAACCTTTGACTGGGAGGAGCCGGGGAGCCCAGGTCTGGGACGGGAGCAGCGTGGGGTCCCAGGGGCCGAGAGCAGGCTGGGGAGGGGAGCCGAGGTGAGGGGCCGGGCAGGAGTGGGCGTCAGCTCCTGGGCAACGAGGAGATGGTGAGAGTTTTAGGCAGGGCAGGCTGTGGGCTGATACGGGGCAGGAGATACCGGAGGTGGAGACTAGTTATATTGCAGGTGACCAGTCAGGTACCCTTACTTAGATCTAACCTATGCATTGCATAAATAGGAAAGCCAACCCAGAGAGGTGGAGGAACTTGCCCAAGTCACCCAGCAGACCACAGTTAGGCTCAAACCCAGTTATCTGCCTCTCAGCAGAAGGAAGGGAAGATGAGGATGATGATGATGACAATGACAATGAAAACAACTAATAAGACTGAGCACTTGTCATTCAGTATCACACCTGATCCTCACAGAGGCCCCATGACAAAGCTATTATTATTCCTCTTTTATAGAGAGGAAGTGGAGGCTTAGAAATGTGAGGGGTGGAGTCCTAGACCACCCATGATGGTTGACTCCAAAACCCACGCTGTGGTCCACACGTGGTTCTCTCATGGGATTTGCTGAAATTGTCCCAGACAGAGTCCTGATGCCCACAGTGTCGTCCCCTTCACCCGTCTCTTCCCCAGCCAGAGCAAACCCTTTCTCATCCTCTTCCCGCATCTCAAGTCCTGCTGACGGAGGGCACTGGGCTGTAGAGAACGGGCATCTCGTGGCTGCGATTGTGACGGCAGAGGGCGCATGCATTTAGAATTACAGAATTCTGGAGACCAAAACCCCTAGGCATCCCCTGTAACTCCTTCCTTTGGCAGAAGGGAAGTAGCTTGGCAAGGCCCTGCAGCAAGTTAGTAACAGTCCCCAGACCGGCACTTCCTTGCTTCCTTTCCGCACAGTTCCCACGTGTGCCTGGGTCCTCGATTAGACTGTGGGTGACTGTCCCCAGAAAAGCAGGCTGTGCACACGAGCCACGGTGCCGTTAGTTCCCCAGTTGTGCGACGTTGCTGTTTGTTCAGCTCTGTGTGGTTTTCTCTGCTTTTCTTCCCCTGGAAAAGCTATCTTAGTATATAGTACTCTTCCTATGAGAAATTGTTACCCCACATTTAGGAAAATTTGCACATGAACTTTAGATGCCCCATTTGAAAATTGGGAGCAGCCTAGGCTATCACTGTGGACTTTGGGCCTGATCATCTGGGAGTACTTCTCTCTGAGTCTCTCTTTCTTCTCTTCTGTGTCTGGGGGATTTCTGCTGTTCAAATGTGTCACCATCAGTCAGACGGCAGCAAGAGCTTTGGAGTCCCGCAGACCCGAATGTGAATTTGGAGTCAGGCCCTGGATAGTGACCTCCAGCAAATCGCATCAAGAACCATAGCAGTGGGCAAGGCCCCTGAGGGACGTGGGACACTGAGACCTGGGACTCCATCTTTAGGAGGCTGCAACTGAGATTCACTTTCAGCCTTCCTGAGTGCCTGCCATGAGCGGGTCGCCTTCAAGCACGCCTCTCACGTGACTTTCACAGCACACTGGACAGCAGGCAGGAAGCGTCACACGAGTTCTTTAGAAAACACTGAAGCTCAGAGAGGGTGAGAGGATGGGCCAGTACGGTTCCTCTCCTAAGTGGCAGAGGTCCTGGCGAGGCCCAGTCTTGGTGGTTCTATTTCAAGTGCTCTTTGCACCATCAACGTTGGCATAGTCAAGGGAACAAGCAAATATCACAGCATGAAGTATCTGTCTTCTCCCTGCTCCTCTGTCTACATCCACTCTGCTCATTCTCTAAGCACTTTTCCATTTTTCTATTTATCATCTATCCATCCATCTATCCGTCATCTGTCTTCTGCTGTATATATCCATGGGGAGAAGATGGTTAAAAACACAACAGGATTTCCGTTTCAGTCGGCTTGGGCTAGTATAAGAAAAATACCATAGACTGTCTGGCTTAAATAAATTTATTTCTCATAGATCTGGAGGCTGGAAGTCCAAGCATGTACCAGTATGGTCAGGTTCTGGTGAGGGCTCTCTTCCAGGGTTAGTGGACAGCCGCCTTCTTGCCGTGTCCTCACGTGGCAGAGAGGGAGAGATTATTTTTCTAATATCTCTTCCTATAAGGACACTAATCTGATTTATGAGGGCTCCATCTCATCACCTATTCACCTCCCGAAGGCCTTCCCCCTAAATACCATCACCTTGGGGATTAGAGCTTTAATATGTGAATTTCGGGGAACACAAACACTCAATTCAGTTACATAAATTTAAATTAAGCGAGAAATGTAACAAAAAGAAGAAAGAAGACAGAAAATAGAGCCAAGAATGAGGCCAACACAAGCTGTGTTTGAATGTCTACTCACTCTCAGGAAGACAGAATGTGGCTCTGATGGCTAATGACAAAAGAAGGCCTGGAGCAATGGAACCACTCATGGCATGAATAAGGGAAGAGCAAACCAGAAGACGCTTACCTTCCTGACCTCGAGCCTCCCGCTTCATGGGCATGATCCAGGAGTGGCAGCTACATCCTTCTGGGGCATTCCTGTCTCACACCACGTTATCCCTTGATTCTCATGTCAGTTCTATAAGGTTACTATTTTACTGTTAGCCTTCCTTACAAATGAGAAGGTCAAGGCTGAGAAAGGTCAAATTCCTTGCCAAAGGCCACACAGCTCTTAGTAGGAGAACTGGGGTTCAGACCCAAGTTCGTTTGCGGCTTCTACCACCACCGCTAACCTCTCAGTGCCCAGAGCCCAAAGGCTGAGCATCACATTTTATGCTAGAATTTTGAATAACGGACAAATAGTGGTGGGGCAGAATGAAACTGTTTTCTTCTTAGCAGTGAAAGAAATTATTGTCGAAATATACTGGGTCACCATTTTTTGTGTCCTTGTGTTTCTGTTTAATCTCTGAATTCGAACCAAACTCTTTGGGGTCAGAGATGTCGCTCCTCTGGCAGTAAAAGGATACATTTCATACTTGATTTAAAAACTTCATTTGAAATCGGGACCAAATCCAAGCGTGTGAATTTAAACTGCTGGCAACCTTCCCAGCCTACCTCGTGAGTGTGAAACCAATCCAACAATTATGCACAAAGAACACTGGTGCCTGTGGGGCTGTGTTTGTGGCCCCTGAAAAATCTGAGTTCAATGGTCCGGAACATCTGTGCCCAAGTTGCATGACTCTTCGCAGCGTGCTGAAATCTTCCGCAGAAGCCCAAATGGACGTAGCCACTGGATTCCAAGAAGTGTGTCAAGTGCATTGCTCGGTTGAAACCAGGACGGAATGGCCACATTAAGCAAGTTAGAGATGAAGAAATCAATTGCCTTGTCCCAGTTTCCCAGCCAGGATCCAGGCTGGGTAGAATGCCGTAACTCCCATCTGCCTTCTTTCCCTGGATCTGTCTTATGGGAAAACGATCCTTTTTATTTCAGATATGGTCCCAGGAGCCTAGAATATCCCTCCCCAAGTTTATCCCTCCTGTTTTCCTGATTTAGTTAATAATACCATCATCTACCTAGTCACCCAGGCCAGAAATTTCAGTCGTCCTTGAAACCTGTTTGTCACCCCCACTCCAAGTCACATATCACATCCAGGTGACTCTCCCATCCAGATGTGTTCAGAGCTGCCCTTCCTCCTTGTCCCCTGTCACCATCTTGGCCCACGCCCTGGCTGTCCTTTGCTGGAATAACCTTCCAATTTGCTTCCCTGCCTCCCGTGCACCCTGATCCTGTGGGACACACACCTGCTCTCTCCACTCTCCGGGGCTCCCCTTTGAGCCTCACAGCCATTGCTCTCAAACTGCTCTGCGAAGCCTCGGGGTTTCTGCAGCCGACACTCCAGGCCCTTCCTGGTCTGACCCTTGGATTCCCCTCTCATCTAGCTACACAATGGGCCCCTGCAGGAGATGCAGTCTGACCGAGGAGGGCATGCTTTGAAAAACGAAACCGACTGGCTCAGAGCACCAGGCCTGAGCTCCTCCTCGGCTGGAGGTCGTAGCTTGCCTCCTGTCTCACGGTCCCCTCCCAGTGCCCCTTCCTGCCCACTTGCACGTGCCGCAACTGTTCTGCAGTCGGGAGGTGCTCTTCACTCCCAGGGCTCCTGCTCGTGCTGCAGAAGCAGCTCGCACCTCGTGGTCTCCTGCAGACGGTACAGAACCTTCCCTGCAGGCAGACGGTTGTCCTCCTCCTCTGTGCTCCCACCCGACCCTGGGCATAGGTTGTTTTTTTTCTCTTTTCAATAAGCCTTTTGTACTCCTCGCTGGGCATATTTTGATGGTGAACATGGCCACAGCAAACTTTGTTAGTTGTCTTCCTGCCTCTACTAGATTGTGAGTGTCTCCCAGACAAGTTCACGTCTCATTTGTGTCTCTGTCCCCAGTCGCTAACACAGTTCATGGGCCCCGAGAGCTACTCAGTACGTCGTGATGTAAAATAGCACGACACCATTAACTACCAGTCAATCAACAAATGTGGGCTGGAAAAGCCAGCTGGGGCAGATGAGTGTGATGGGGGTGTAGGGCCAGGGAGTTACGGGACGGAGGACGAAGGGGAGGGGATTTGGGGGCTGTTTATTCTGGGCTGCTGTAGTTGAACTCAAAGCACATATGTTTTTGAGTATAATTTAAGTTTAATTTTAGGCCTAGGAGAACCGACACATCCCGTAGAAAGGCCAGGCCCGACCCGCATGGTGGCAGCTCCAACCTGGGTGCTTGCGGGACAGGCGGGCTGCACGGGCCCTGCTTGCTCGGGGACTGCCGCACCCATAGTCCTAATAGCTCCCACCGGAATCGGGCTCTGCTCTTTCACCCGAGTAGACTCAGCTGACACGCACAGCAGTACCCTGAGCTTTGTAGGACAGGGGCTGTTGTTACCTTCATTTCGCCACTAAGAAAACATGCCCCGGGCAGCCACGCTGGGAAGAAACAGCAGAGGTAGCACTTGAATGCTTGGCTTCTGACCCCCAATCCCGTCGTTTTCCATGCCGCCCAGCCTCCCACAGCCTCGCCTGTAGGTTACAGGTGCTTTGGGAAGCACGAGAAGGCAGAGAAGGACCGAAGCAGTGACAGGGTTTACGACCTCGCAATGCACCCCGTGTGACTCACGCTTCACACGCTGCATGTGCTCAGAGAAAAGGCATCACGTGGTTTTCATTGTTAATTTCTTTTTTAAAAATTGAGATATACAGTTGACCCTTGAACAGCACAGGTTTGAACTGCATGGGTCCTCTTATCCTCAGATACTTGTTTTCAATCGAATGCAGATGGAAAACACGGTACGTGTGGGATGGGAAACCCACGCACGAGGAGGGGTGATTTTTCTCTAAGCAGGTTCCATGGGGGCGACTTTGAGACTGGTGCTCGTGTGGATTTGGGTGTATGCGGGTCCTGGAGCCAATTCCCTGTGCATACCTGGAGGGACGGCCGTAATTTACACATCACACAGTTCACCATGTTAAAGAGTACAGTTCAGCGGTTCTCGGTATACTCACAAGGTTGTGCAACCATTACAAAATTTAATTCAAGAACATCTCCATTAATTAACTTCTAATGTTTTTGTTTTTCAGATTCCCATAATGAGAGACCCTGGGTGGATTCGAAATGTCTGGTCTTCAAACATTAACGTGAGTGAAGTTGCTGTAAAATGTTCTCATTATGCTTTTACATCTCAAGATTAGAGAAACTACTCCTTGTCAAACGGCGGTTTATTGCCTTAGATATCTGCAGTCTCCAAAGCAGGATGGAGCCCTTCAACTGATGCACTTTCCGAATGTTTGATAAGCTCCCCACGGAGCCAAGGACATTTTGCTCGGTCTCTAATCTCTTTGTCCTGCGATCCATCCTCCTCTGGATATAGACACCATTTTGTCACTTCCCTGATTAAAAAGCACGCGGTGGCTCCCCAGTGCCAAGAGGTCCCCATTAGTACTCGTGCCATCGGTTGCCCTTCAGGGGCTGCCCTTGAGGTGAGTGCGTCACTCAGGTCTCATAAGAGGCTCCCGATTCTGCCTGTTCCTCCCGTGCACCTGGTTCCTGCGTTCTCCTGCCACAGCCCCATCGCCTTGCACCTGGTTCCAAGCCTCAGGTCCAGCCGCTGCGGGTGGCCTCTGGGGTGGCCGCTGGTGCTTTCCTCCCCATCTGCAAACGGGAGCTGCCCTACTGCCTCTCCACAGACCCGAGTTCTGCAGCCGGAGGGCCAGCACCGGGCCTCAGCCCTCTCGCCCTTTCCAGGCTCCTGGGCTCTCTTCCTCCATCTGGCTCCCGGAGCCTCTCTTGTATGGGGGAGGGGAGACTTTGCTAAACACCCACCCCTGCCACCTCTCCAGTCCTTTCCCGCAGTGCGCTCACCCGCCCTGCGCTGTACTTTGAGCTGCAGCAGTGCGTCAACTTGCGCTGGCCCGTGGGTCTTCAAGCTGAGGTCCCCGCTACGGAGAGTGTCTGCAGGTAGGACGTGTGGGCGGGGGCTTGAGAGGGAACTGCTGGGATGGTCTCAGGAGGAGGGGACTCGGCCTCAGTGCCTGTTTGTCCCTACTGTGGCCTGGCCTAAGCCTTACAGATGTAGAAAGAAATGTAGAAGAAGAAAGATGTAGAAGAAAAGTGACAGTCTCCACCCGCGAGGGGCTCACAGCTAGAGAGGGACACTGGGACAGAGTGGACGGAGGACCTGCAGAGGACACCCGAGGCCTCTCTCGGTGGCAGGCAGAGCGAGAGACTCGTCCTTGAGATGAACCCAGAGGCCCCAGGGAGAGGGACAAAGAAGGCTGCGAGGAGGGGACCTGGCCGGGTACTCTGTGGGGGGCAGCAGTTCTGTCTCCAAGGGGATGGGACGTGATGGGGCCCAATCAGAGGCCAGGAATCCTGACAGGGGGCAGTTGGTGGCAGTTGAGCCTGGAGAGAGAGGAGCCACCCTCTGTGAGGGGGACAGGAAGTCCCGGTAAGTGACCCCTCCTCCCGTGGGGGAAGCACAGGCCCGGCTGGTAGTCACGACCGCGCCCCGTCCTCCCAGCCTGTGGCCCCACGTGCAGGGCGCCGGCCCTGGTGCAGAGAGGCAGGGGAGGAGAGGAACTCCAGGCTCCGTCTACTGGCAGGACAGGACGTGCCGGACGGGACATGCAAAGCTGGAAGGGCCTGACCCGAGGGGAAACCACAGGCAGACTTTACCCCCTGCGCAGGGGAATTGGAGGAGGGGCCCAGCACCCTGGTCCCTGCTCTGCCACCCGCCCGCAGTCTGTGTGACAGTGAGCAAGTTGCCTAACTTCTCTGAGCTCGGCAGGGCTTCGTTCAATTATAAAGTGCTTGCTGTTTACCACCAGGCCTTGTGGCAGGAGAGAAGTAGGTCTGTGACTCAGCTTGAGTTGTAGGGTGGGGGGTTTAGAAGAAATTTCAGAAAAAGCTGCCGAGACAAGGTGAGGCCATGCAGGGTACTGAAAGGGCCACGACAGGTGGCCAAGCGTGGAGGTAAGAAAGTGCAGCGCATCTATCTGCGATTCGGGGGATACGATGGGAAGAGAAGGACAGCGAGAGATGGAATTAGAGGAGGAAGAGGAGGGGTAGAGGGTGGAGGCTGGGTGCCGATGACCAGGAGGCCTTGCCTGCTTTTCTGGGTCCTTGGACTTTATCCTTCAGGTAATGGTATTGGGGGCTGTAGTGCATTGACCGGTCTCAAGCAGGCCATGTCATTTCAGGTCTGTAGCCCCGAGAGAGCCAAGTGCAGTTGTAGGGTGGGCCTGGAGGCAGGGAGACCAGTGAGGAGCCCTCGTTAGCCTGGCTGAGTGTGGAGTACCTGTGAAACATCCCCAAGGGCGCGGCCAGCAGGTGGCTGGTTTATGGCTGGAGCTGAGGGTCGAGGTGTTGACTGAAAATACTGAACCACACGTTGACAGTGTCACGGTGCTGTTGAGGTCTGCAAGGGGGACAAAGTCACCTGGGAGGGTGCACGGTGTGGGGAGGTGGCTGAGAGCAGGCAGGCAGGCTTCCAAGCCAGACCGCTCCTTCTGTCCCAGCGTTTGATCATTGTCATGTCCTGTAATCTTTAGAAGGTAGGTTCATAAACTCCAAAAATGTATAGCAACAAGAAAACCAAAAACAAAGGGGAAGTACAACAAGCAGGACTCGAAGTCTCTCTCTCTGTCTTTCTCTTTCCCCTTCCCTCTCCCTCTCTCTGCCTCCTAACTACTGTGTTTCCCCCAAAATAAGACAGGGTCTTATATTTATTTTTCCTCAAGAAGACACCCCAGGGCTTATTTTCAGGGGATGTGTTATTTTTTTTAAGTACAGTACAACAATCTACATTTATTCAAACATAGTTAAGTCGTCTTATTCTGGAACATCATCCTAACTCTCCAAACCCCTAATCCCATCCTGAATTTCTTGCGACTCTATTTCCTCTAGAACCATTGGCCCCAATCTCTCATGTTGAGCAATAGAGCTCTCATGGGGCAGATGAGAAGGGCTGCTCCTCCTCTTTACCGATCTGCGATGAAATGCATGGGTTGTGCAGATGCGCTGCGTAGCCACGCCCATCACTACGTCTTATTTTCGGAATAGGGCTTCTATTTCGCAAATGCTTAGAAATCCTGCTAGGGCTTATTTTATGGGAAGGTCTTATTTTTTGGGGAAACACGGTAGCAGGCACTGGGGACACAGTGAGGACTGGGTCGTGGTTGTTCTTTTCCTCCCAGGGTTCATTAACCAGTAGAGGCTACAGCAGGGACACAGTGTTGCCACTGTGTGAAATGTGCTATGATGGAGCTACAGGTGGCTCCATTAGTCCAGGGGAGCCAGGGATGAATTCTTCATGGACCTGAGGAATGTGTGAGAGGAGGTTTCTCAAGGAGGTCTCGCTCTCGGGTTGAAGAATCTGGCTGTGGATGCAGAAACCCAAATACTTACACACTCGCCAACCCACCTCCTCGCTCTCCACCCCCAAACACACCCCCAGGTTCATGACAGCAAAAGGTCTTGAACTGTGGAGGGACAGCTGAGCAATCAACTATTCAGCAAGCTTCAAGGTCTTGGTCAAGCACTGAAGCATCAGTACAGCTTGTTACACTAAAAGTAGCAACTTGGTTCATGTGGTTCTGTGATGAGCACGCTTGCGAACCAAACGCCCAGTCCTGGCTGACGTGGACTTTGATTGCAACATTTCTAATAAGAGCAACAATTCCCGGAATTCTAGGTTATCCGGGCCCAGTTACTTGAAACTGTGTTTTGCTTATTTTTTAAATGTCTTGTTTTCTTTAGGTTTGAAAAAAGTCTGGACTTCTGTTTTAGTTTTCTTGGAAGGAGTATATTTTGGGAAACTTTGTCTAGATTTACACTTATTTTTGAAAAATTTTATCAAAGTGATTCGTGTGCCTGGTTCCTATAAAGTCAACTAGGAAATTCTGGCTCACAAGTACAGCCACAGTCTCCTGTTCCTTCTGTCGACTTATGAATCTCCTTTGTCCGACGTGCTGTGGACTTGACTCTGATCTCAGAGGGGGAGCTAGCTGATTCTCACAGAGCATCGTGTGCAAATCAATCTTCTTTCTTAGACTCTACCATGTATGCGTGATTTCATTATGTTTTAGTTTGTCGTATATTCAGACTCTGCCTTTCTTTTAGGGGTTTGGAGGGGTTGAGGGGGTATTTTCCCTGGAATTTATATTTACTCTTCTTTTTCATTGTTAAGAGGAGAAATACATGCTTCCCACTCCCTGCAAATCCCCCCGACCAAAGGACACCATGTCCTTAAACTTTAGTCTATTATTTGTAAACCATCACATTCTTTACTTTTAAGCCAATTAACTTGTTTTCATTGGGACCTAGTCCTTCTGTTTGGATGACTATAATTTTAATACAGCTTTCAGGATCACTTATTATTTATTTAACAAAACTTATAGAGCACCAGCCATGCGATGGGTTCTGTTTTTCTAAGAGCATTACAAATATTAACTCACTCAATTTCTCGCAACAGCCTCATAAGTTGGTCCTATTATTATCTGTGTTTGAGAGATGGAAAACTGAGCTCAGAGAGGCCGAGTCACTTGCTCAAGGTCACACTGCTGGTAAGTGGTAAGGTTAAAATTCAAACCCACAGAGGTCCAGAGACCTTGTTCTTAAGCACTACAGTATGCTGCCTCTCCAAGAAGTTTCCCCTTCAATAGCTGTTTAATTCTTTTCATTTATTCCTTGCGTTTAATACCTTTATCGTGGTATTCCCTGGCTTTTCCAGACTCAGTGCTCTGTGCAGGTGCCCTTTTCTCCCCAGACCCCTCTCCCTGCTGTGCTCTCAAGTCCTCCAGCAGAGCTGTCCCCTCTGGAGGCCCTCGGTCAAACCATTGCTACTGGATTATTGTTTTCTTTTTTCTTAGTTTCCTTTTTTAAAAATAAGCAAAAGCTGGAATGCATTTGCAGGCAACCTCCCCAAAAAAGGGAGAGAGGAGGTATTTTATTGAATCCCTTGCATGTCTGAATTTCTTCTTTAATTTGGCTTCACGTTTGATAGTTCAGTGGAATTTGGAATTTGAGGTTGGTATTCAGTTTTCGAAGAATTTTGAACGCACCGTTCCAGAGCTGGCTGACAGCCACAGTTCCTTATACGCCAGTGTGACTTCGGCTCCTTTGTAGGTGGCCATTCATTTTATTTTACCTTATCTGGAAGCTCGTTGGATCTTCTGTTATCCCTCTGTGTCCCCAGACCTCATATTGTTGTGCCTTGCAGTGGTCGTTTTTTATTCATCTGCTCAGAACTCAGTCTGGAGGACAATTCACTTCTACTCCAGTCCACATCACCAGATAAGATACTGCAACGGATTAAAGAACATGGAAAACAAGGGAAAGGGCGGTGACTGAGGACCCATGGAGTGTTTCTCTACCTCTTTTATCTCCTATTGACCAGCTTTGTGATCTATAATTTGGCAGATTTCATTAACTACATCTTCTATTACCGATATTTTTCTCAATGGAAATTTGTACTTTTCAAAGTTCTTCTTTTGTTCTCTAGTTATCTCTCTTTCACAGCATTATTCTGCTTTTGTTTCATGAATATCTTCCCAAATCTGAGATTCTTATTTGGGGATTTCTTCCTATTCCCTTGTTTTTATTTTTATTTTTGGGATTTGTTCTCTCGATTATTTTTATTTCTTCTGGAATCGTGTTTCCTCCTGTTTGTTATTTTTTTCTCTCTCATGTTGCAGGATTTCCTCCAATGTCTGGCACTTTGTGGTAGGTAGTCTGTTTTTATTTAGCATGGATGGATGGATGGAATAGGAGGGTTGCTGGAAGCTCCAACTGGTAGAGTTGAGTCCGGAGTAAAAATCAAGGAGCCAGCTGATATCTGGGGACCCGTGTCGTTCCCGAGGTTCTGCTGGGCCGGGGCCCCTCCCCTGGCTGCAGCCCCCTTTGCAGAAGTCTGGGGTGTAGCTTGCTCCACCCACGCTGTGTCTCTAGTCAAACTTCCCCTTTGCTTTCACCTTGCAGATTTGATTAAATATCTTTTCCACTGAAGATGACCTTCCTATTCTCCATGTTTGAGAGTTTTAAGTTCTGATGTTTCCTTGAAATTTAATCAGATATCTGAAGTAAAGGGAAAATGAATGCATAATTGTCTATTTTGCTCCGTCTGGCATCTGCCTTGGGTTTTCTTCCTTGCCGGGCATCGTGAATGGAGCTGTTATGCAGGTGTCCAGTGACAGCCACTGTGTTCTTATCTAGAAGTGCACTGCGGTGGCTCTTACAGCAACTGCTTTTTTCTTTTTTTTTCCAGCATGAATCATTGTAGCCTGGATTAGCGACAGACACTAGCACGATCAGACACGACAATGATGCATTTAATTAGACTCTTATACAGAATGGTCATTTTTTGTTCAGCGAAATCTTAGGTTACCCCAGGGTCGCTGTCTCATGTGTGTATTAACGTCTCACTTTAGTGTACGTTTCCAATCCTGCCTTTACCAATCCCTGCTTCTGCCCCAGTGGGCATCGTGTTCTAACTCGCTGGTGTTGTTTCTCCTGCTGGAGACACTGCACGTCTGCTAGATCTTGAGCTCCTTGAGCGCAGAGGCGTAATCAGTCATTCACCCCCACTGTGCCTCGCACATCGTAAGCACTCAAAGATGGCCCACGATAAGGGCCGTGACACCTTCAACACCAGTTCATGCCCAGTTCATTTATTTTTATAATGGTAAATATATTTTTATTATAGTTTATTATGATGAACAGATTTTTGCAACCAGACATTATGACCCATGAAAAGATATTTAAGCATTTATTTAAAAAATTTGTTAAGTGTCTACTAAGTGCCAGACACTGTGCTAGATACTTACATAGAAGTGGTCTTTTCCTCCTGCAGTATCTGGCTACTCGGAAGTGATTTTACAGTAACTGCACACACGAATGGAACATTTTAACTATACTATGTAAATACTTTGAATAAAAGACATGAGGAACAGTGAGAATATCTAACAGAGAGAACTGATGTGGTTGGGGAGTTTGGAGATGCTTAAAGTAAGGTTGAAGAATGAGTGGCAGTTAACCAGGTAAAGAGGGAAGAGGACTCCACGTTGCGGCTGTAGCATGTACAAAGGCCCTGTGGTAGAAGGGAACAGGGCAAGCGTAAAGAAATGGGAATGATCCAGTGTGGCTTGAGCTACACCGTGAGGAGAAATGGTGGGGCCAGGGCAGTGGTGGCTTCTGACCTGTCATCAGATGTCAAATGCTGGTACTGGAGCAGTGGGGTGTGTCCGTCAGAGTGATCCTGTCTTCCTGACTCTCTCTAGCTGCTCCACCTGTCTCCAGGTTTCCTGAGGTTGCTGCTGTTGTGTTGAGCACTGACAGAGCAGATTGAGCTGTAGCCATTACCAAGCAAGGCGTGAGAGAAGAGAATTCAAACTGCCGTGTGAGGATGGGGATGAGGCCTTGCCTGCCCAGCCCTCCCTCCGTGCCCTCATCCCTCCCTCTCACTGGAAATTCAAGACGCTCCTCGCTGATTCTTTGTCTTGACTGTGTGTGCTCTGCCCAGAACTTCTTCCAATTAGGTTAGCGATGTTGAGATGCTCACTCACACATCCCCAGGGGAGGGAGAGGAGAAAGCACTGGGTGGAATGCTACCTAATTTAAAATTAGGGTGGAGTCACATTAATTGCTTCTTCTGAAACTAATCGATATTGCTTCAGGCGATGAGAGATGCTCCCGGGTATCACGGACGGAGATCCGCAGGTACCATGCTACGTGTGTGTGTGTGGGGGGGGTGAGGGTGCAAGACGATCTGTGTCTCTGAAGTCACATCACAGACTCGTGCCTTAAAGGTCAGAGCGGGAAGGTGTCGTGATGGTCCTCTGGTCCCCACTGTTGTCAATTTCTAACTCGGGGACTGAGGTCCCCAGGCGACTCGTGCAGGATCTCGTGGTAAGTTCCAGAGAACTAATCAGAACCCAGGTCCCCAGTTCCTCAGAGCCAGACCCTATCCAGGACACCCCGGTCTCTAGAAAGACCCATGGGATTTTAATTTTAATTTTTATATTTATTTATTTTACTGGGCCGACAGCCTTAGTGTTCTAGTAGGGAAGAAAACATGCCCTTTAGACAGAGCTCTCCTATCTCCTCTCTCCTTGTGGGCCACAAGTCTCTTCCACCCACAAACACTAATGTGAGCTTCTGCCTAGGGGAGCAGGGCAGGGGCAGCTGAGGCCGTCTTGGCGCCGCAGAGCTAAGCGGCCGCTCGCGGAAGCCTGCCTGCCCGCCCGTCTCCGCGCAGGCCACCATTCGACCGCGAGTTGCTTGGGGAGGGGAAGAGTAAAGCTTAATCCAGAATTCTCAAATTGGCTTTGCAAAAAATACAGTAGTTCACTTTAGAAGACAGAGAAAGGAGGAGAGAGCTAATTCATTGAATTTTAGGGCTGGACAGAGCATTAAAGGAATCTAGTGCAATTTGCTGTATCATGTTCAATTCCCCCCCACCCCAGTTCCTTTCCAATTGGAGGTCTAGCTGGGAGCTTTCAGGTCATCTCTGCACAGGCCTGACTTACTTGTAGGTCATTTTTTAAAAATCATGATCACAAATCCACCCAGCTTCATCTCCCATTCCCCACACTGAGTTTTTTTTCTGTGGGTTAAACAGCTTCGGTTACTGTACTTAGAGCAAGGTTTGGCTTCCCCTTTCATGCTGGGACATTCTCTTCCAAACAGGTGAGCCGGGATCCAGGGTTGGGAAAATGCAAAGCTATGTGATCTCATCCCGCTGAGTCCGGCAGAGCGTTCCGTAAGCTGGAATCTCGTGGCCCACTGATCATGCCGGCTTAAGTAACACCCCTTCCCGTCTCAGTAGGCTGTTGTACACTTTTGAAGATGAGAATCAAGATTTCAGAAACAAGTGAATCTTTTTTAGCCCCCAAATTTTGGTAAAGAAGGGTTGACATGATCTGGAGATACTATAGAAGAGCCCAGTATTTAGAATAAACAATTTGTAAATATTTTGGGTGCAACTGCATTCTCTTATACAGGACAACTGAATGTGCTAGATTTGCACATGACCTTCTGACAGGCGCTGTTGTATAATGACAAGTCAACAAAGCAATGTACAAATCCCATGCTGTTACTAGAAGCTACTGCCCTGCCTTTGAACATTAGGACATGCTTTTTGTAGGACGCTGCAGTAACCACACATCTGACAAAGACACCACGAACTAGACACAAAAAGAGAAAAATCTCTTCCCTGTAAAAACTTGCCTTCCAAATGCTGCTTTTCCATCAAGCTTCAGAGGCACCATCCAAAGACCTGGGAAGGGGCAGCAGGCTTAGCGTGCCCCAAAGACCAAGAGAGCAGTCCTGACTCTGCACTTTCCCCTGCACAGGCCCCCTGGTTCACAAAGCGATATTTCCAAGGTGCATCTTCTACTCTGACGCAGGACATTTGGTACTGGGCATTGAGATCATGCGCACGGAAATTGCTTGGGAGAAGAAAACCCATCTAACCCTAAGCATCTGTGTAAAGGCCGGGATGAGAGGGGCTCAGGGATGCTCTCGGTACTGTTAACAAACCCACGGCGGGGGTTCTCTGTTGCTCGCCTTGCAGAAAGCCAATTACTGAGACAGGACTGTCGAGAAAGAAAGGATTTGTTAGTATCACAGTGGCGAGTCTGCTGGGACGGGGAGGAATGGACTGCCTCAAAGCCACCTCCCCGATCAACAGGGTCAGAGTTTTTTCTGGAGGTGAAATGAATAAATGCAGGAGGCAGTGAGCATCGTTACGTGTCTGGGTGGAGTGCGGGGCACGCGAGCGCAGTGAGGAATCATGCTAGTGCATACATCCCAGGATCAAAAATGGCGAGTAAGTCCCTCCCGGGCAGGGATTTTAGTATCACAATGAGCTAGGGGTTCCTAGTGGTCATTTTTTCAGCCTGTGCGCAGCCTCAGTGGGTCCCTGGGCACCATCTGCAGTGGGGCATGGTCTGTCCTGTCTTTCTCGGGACAAACAGGTGGGGTGTGGGGCTTTGCCATGGTCTCGTGGCTGCAAGGAGGCTCCGCCGTTGCTGGGGGAAGAAACTCAAGGGAACGCATCAGCGAGGCAGCAGGAAGTCACAAAGTTCTGGTCGGCAAATCTTACTGGCCTAGGAACTTGAAACGTAAGAGAATTGCCAAAGAGAGACCATAGAAATGTTTTCTTGTATATGGAGCTGGGTACAGCACTCTGTGAAAAGTCTGGGCTCCCAGGGTCACGCGGGAGCAGACTTCGACCCTTGTGTGGTGGGACTGTCACTTTTTTCTTTATTTTTAGTTTATCTTCATTTATTCATTTTCCATGCTCTTCCTTTCTTTATGGAAATTCAAGTTTCTAACCTGTATTATTTCCCTTCTGCCCGAAAAACTTCTTTTAACATTATGTACAAGGCAGATCTGCTGGTGATGAATACCCTCAGTTTTTTTTTTTTTAAATTTCAGAATATTATGGAGGTACAGACATTTTGGTCACACATAATGCCTTTGCCTCGCCCAAGCCAGGGCTAAAATCGTGCTCTTCCTCCAACAGTGCACTCCTCACTCATTAGTTGTGAGTTTACCCACCCCACCACCCCCTCCCACCTGACCGGCACCCAGTGAACATTACTACCTTGTGAGCACCTTATTGTTGTTGATGGGTTAGTACCAATTTGATGGCGAGTACATGTGGTGCATGTTTTTCCATCTTTGTGATGCCTCACTTCGAAGAATGGGCTCAGGTTCTGTCCAGGATCATCTAAGAGGTGCTAGATCACCGTTGTGTTTTGTGGCTGAGTAGAACTGCATGGTCTACATACACCGCCTTTTATTAATCTGCTCGTGTATAGATGGGCACGTGGGATTTTTCCCACATCTTTGCCATTGTGAACGGTGCTGCCATAAACATTTGAGTGCAGATGTCTTTTTTCTAGAGCGCCTTTTTTTCCTTTGGGGAGATGCCTAGTGGTGGGATTGCTGGATCAAACGGTAGTTCTACTTTCGGCTCTCGGAGATATCTCCAAATTAAAAACGATGGTCAGATGCCACGAAGTAGGGGGCGATGCCTTAACCGTATGCGTGCTGTGCAGCCTGAGAGCCTTGTCCATCCTTGTCAGGGGGAGTGCCCACCTCTCTCCTTTCGTGCAGTGCGGTACCGTCCTGTTTTAAAGGATTCCATTCTGACTTCTTAATAACTTCCCATTTTGGCACCAATTAAAACTTTCTGTTTTTAGGTGGTTGGACAATAACTCAACAATTGTATCCTGTAATTATCCATCATTTCCCCCACCTGATTTAGGCATTTCAAAGAGCTCATGTACAGCTTAAATTTCTTGGCCTTGATGCTTTTTCTATTCAACAACATCTATTGTAGAAATCTCGTTATCAGGCTCAGCAGGTAACACCAAATTTTGAGGCTTTGTAAAAAACGGGCAAGGTAATTTCCTCCCTCCACGTTTTCTCGGTTTGCTGGAGCGCAGCTTTCTCGATGGAAAGTCTCTTCTGGTTAGCTTGCTGCGAATTCAAGAGTTCAGGCTGAAAGGGTCTGGTCGCGCTGGGCCCCAAGCTTTCTGTTGGCCCCTGGTGTGGCCCAGGCTCTGTTCCGAACCCAGGGAAGGTCCCAAAGCAGCTCCCTGCTCAGCCTTGCTTGGTCCCCGTTTACCTCTTCGGATCTTTCTCTCCTCCGAGCACCACCCAATGCTGATGTCATAGCCCGGGTGATGTCATAATGCCGCCACCCAACAATGTGCGTTTCCTGGTGCCCACACACAGGAGGCACGGAGGAAAGCGAGCAGAGAGCACAGCGGGGGGGACAGGGGGACAAGATGGGAGGGGACGGGGGGCCCTAGGGGTAGGAGCAGGAGGAAGGAGAGAATGCAGGGCAGACCGGGGGCAGCCAGCCATGCCGGTCCTGGCCACCAGCAGCCACCAAGCGGTGGCCCAGCCTGCTGAGACCTAAACCATTAAGAGAAAGAGGGAACCTGACTGGGAGGCCCACGATCCCGAGAGCAGAGACCTCCCTAGGAAGTTAATGGAAGCTGAATGGGGTCCTCACGGTGTGCCCTGTAAATGGGGGAGGCGAGACTTTTTCCGGGCAGCAAAGGTAAGGGGCAGCTTCCCAGAGGGGTGTGTCAGCATCTCCCCGGGCCGCTTCTCGGGCACTGGGACTTGGGGGAGCCAGGGCCCTGCAGCAAGGCTCGGAGTTTCGCTTCTGTCCTCTGTTCACCGGTTTGGTCTGAGCGTTCAGACAAGTGTCTCGTACTTGTAAGTGTCCCTAGATGTCTTCTCAAGGAATTCTTTTAAGAATGATACACTAGGGTCCACATTTATAAAATTCTACTTTACACAATATTTTTTCTAATATCTTATTGACATGGGGAACGCAAAGGAAATGACATTTAGATGTGAGGACCAGCCTGTATGTTGAGCGTATTTTCAGGGAGCTCTCCAAGTTGGGCCCTAACAGGAACCTCCAGAGTCTAATTCCCGTTAGAAGGACAAGAGGCAGTAGGGACGGGAGCTTCGATTCCCCAGCCAGGACCCCAGGAGAACCCTCCGCACCTGTGCGAAGTGGGTGACGTTCGCCCCGGGCTCCTCCTCCCCCTCTGCTGACTCTGTCTCCATTCCCTGCCCACATCCCGCCGGGCTGAGGTCTGTGCAGCGGGGACAGCCAGCAGACACCAGCAAGAACTGTCTGCGGGAAGTGTACTTTCATTGGGAGCTTAAGGCAGTGGGCTGTTTTGTTTGTACGGTTTTGTTTCTGAGTTGGGAAAGGGTGGTCGTCGGGGACCTTTCAAAACAGCCAGGCTGTGTGGTCTGATACCTGCACGAGGGCCCCTGGCAGGGACGTGCAGGGACATAGTTCCTGAATCTCTCCTCTCTGCTCATCTCCACTGGCTGCCACGGCACTCTCCGGGTCTGGCAGACGCCGCCTGCTTACACGCAGCCGAAGAGAACTGCTACATATCCATGTATTGATCTGTCTTCCCACCCCAGCACCGTCTCAGCACTCCCCCTGCTCCCAAAGCCCTTGGGCCTTCGAGCCTCTACCAAACATTTGACAGTAACCATCTGTGGCAATGTATTATGTTTTCTTTCTCTCTCTCTCTTTTTTTTTTATGACTAAGCTGCAGAATTTACTCAGACTTACCAGTTTTTCCACTAGTGTAGGCTTTCTGCTCCAGCGTGGAACCCGGATCCTCAGCTCTATTCTGCTGTTGTGCCTCCTCTGTCTCCCCAAGGCCGGGAGCCTCCTCCTCCTCCTCCTCCTCCTCCTCCTCCTCCTCCTTCTCCATCATCATCATCATCATCATCATCTTCCATGACCTGGTCACTGTTGAAGAGCAACCGTCAGTTACCTCGTTAGAAGGCCCCTCGGTTTAGGTTTGGCTGATGTTTTGTCACGATCAGGCTGCAGCTATTAGGTACTATTGGGAAGAAAGCTACGGAGGTGTGATGTCACCTTTCCAGGGCATCCTACGGGGGCAGGGTGTCAATATGCCTTACTAAAGATATTGACCCTGGTTGCTGGATTAAGGTGGTGTCTGCCTGATTCTCCACTGTAAAGTAATTTCCCTTCATAATTACTAAATATTTTGAAGGAAGTATTTGAGACCATGTAAATATCCTGTTTCTCCTTTTACCTTTGCCCGAGAACCTTAGCTTTCATCAGCGGATTCTGCCTATAGCAATTATTAATTATTAATTAATTGACGATTATTTATTTATTATTATTATTACAGTAGCTAGATTCTAATGGTGGTTTTCTTCTTCCCTCATTCTTTCTAAATGTGTTAATTGGAATTCTTCTTTAAAGAAGAGTTGCGTCTTCACCATTCCTTTCTTTATGCAGTTATTATTTATCACTATGGATTTGTGGGTTTTAAAAACTATCGGGGTTATAATCCAATAGTATTGTTATTTGTTTTGTCGGACAAGTTTCAACTTTGGTCATTGGTGGGGTCTTCATGTTGGCTCCCGTGCTCTTTCAAAATCTTTGCTCATATTTTTAATTTTTTGATACTTTCTGGTACCATAAGGTCCTCCAGGGTCATGTAGCATTTTCTCTGTTCTGGCCCTGGAATCAATCAGTTCTCCAATGAACCCTAATTCTTTTCATTGGAAAATAGTATTTATAAACCAAGACCTGGGTGCTCGTGTGCTCATTGCTACTGGGCATCACTGCTGAGAGAGAGAGAGACAGAGAGACAGAGAGAGAGAGGAAAGAGAGAGAGAGAGAGAATATATGTATGTATAATAACCCTGCATACACACAGCTCTACTTTATGGATCCATCCATTTATCCATGTATTTATCTGTCTATCTCATCTATCATCTATCTATATTTTAAAAAATGAGTCCATATGTGATACCAATTCAGACCACAAGGTACAATGTAGCCTTCCCCCTTTCCTTATTTGTAACTTCTTTCTCCAACAGCAAGAAACATCACTCCTATTATCTACAATTTATTTACTTATTTTTTTTCAATCCTAGTACCCAACTCAAGTACAGCTGGCCCTCTGTATCCCTGGGTTCCACATCTGAGAATTCGGCCAACCGCACATTGATATATTCACCAGGTTCAGAAGCCACGGGGTACAGAGCACTGACTTTCCATATCCGTGGATTTTGCAAGTTAGTGTATGGTTCTTTTAGTCTTTGGCCTTATGGTATCCAGCTAGAACACTTTTGGCCAAAGTTACTTAGGTCGCAGTAGTTATGCGATTCTTTTGTAACACAGATTCATTTGTCGGTCTGCATTCTGTCTTTACTCCCACATCCTGACTGATTTTTTTTAAATTTACATACGGTGATAGTCTTTGTGGTGTGCAGTTCTATGAGTCTAGACCAATGCGTAGAATCATGTATCCACACCACAGTTCTGCGCCTTTATATTTAACCCTTCACAGGTCACAGTTTTCCTGGAGATAATTGTATAGCTGGGTCTTCTTTTGTTATCCAGTCTGACAATCTCTCTCTTTTAACTGATGTATTTGATGTGATTTTTGATATAGGTGGATTTAAATCCACCATCTTACTAGCTGTTTTCTGTTTGTGCCATCTGACCTTGTGTTTTTCTGCCTTCACTTGGGCTAACTGAACTTTTTTTATAATTCCATTTTATCTTTGTATTGACTTATTTATATCTCTTAAGCACTTTTAGTGATTGCCCAAATAATTATATTTACATGTTTAATTATAATTTACCTTAAAATAATATTATAGCACTTTATGTAACAGTAAGGACTCTGAACACTATATTCCCAAGTCTTCCCTTCCATCCTTTGTGCTTTTACTTCTGCATATGCTGTTACTGTACAAAGCATTGGTACATTTTTGCTTTAGATTGGGGGTTGATGAACTATGACACCTGTGCCATATCTGGTCTGCTACCTATTTTGTCGATAAAGTTTTATTGGAATGAATTCATGTCCCTTTGTTTAGATATTGTGTGTGGCTGCTTTTGTGCTATAATGGCAGAGTTGAGTGGTTGCACCAGAGACCATGTGACCTGCAAAATCTACATTATGTACTTTCTAGCTCTCTTGTGAGAAGTCCGCTGTAATTCTTACCTTGTTACTCTATGCAATTTGTCTTTTCTCTGGCTGCCTTCAAAATTTTCTCTTTGCTTTTATTTTCAGTAATTCAAATATGATATGCCACTGTGTGTGTGTATGTGTGCATGCACAAGTGCACATGTGTGTATGTGTGTTACCCTGCTCGGTTGCTTGGCGCTCTCTGAGCTTCTCGGATCTATAGTTTGGTGTCTGGCATTAATTTTGGAAAATTCTAGGCCATTATTTTTTAAATATTTCTTCTGCTCTGCTCTCTCTCTTTCTCTTCTCCTTCTGGGATTCCATTTCACATATTTTATTATTGACCATTTGATATTGACCACAGGGTAGCTTAGATACCGTGCTACTTTTGTTTCTGTTCTCACTTTTTTTTCCCTCTTTGTATTTCAGTTGGGGTAATTTCTAATATTACCTATCTTCGGCTTCAGTGATCCTTTGATCACTGTGCTACGTCTATGAATGAGCCCATTGAAGATATTGTTCATCTTTGTTAGAATGTTTTCCATTTCTAACATTTTAATTTGATTCTTATAGTTCCCATGTCTCTGATGAAAGTATTCATCTCATCTTGCATATTGTATACCTCATCTGATCTGCTACATTGTATGCCCTGTGCATTAGAGACTTCAACCTATTAATCATAGTTTAAAAAAAAGTCATGTCAGATAGGTCCAACATCTGTGTTTAGTTCTTACTATTACTGTTTCTTGGAAGCGTGCTCTTCCTGCCTTTTCATTTGCTTCATAATTTTTTCTTGAAAGCTGGACATCTTGTGTAGAACTGTAGAAACTTAGATCATTTTCCCCCCCTCTGGAAATAGACCTGCTTTTTCTTCTGGTGGCTCTTGCGGCAGAGATGGGTGGGGGTGGTTGAGTTAATCTAGGTAGCAGCTGGGCTGGGTTTGAGGTTCATTGTTGCTATGGCTGCCCTCAATGCACCTTGGTCTTCAGATTCTTGTGGAAATACCTTGCGCTTTAGGACAGGGGTTTGTCTGTCGGAGAAATATCTGCTTGACTCTCAGCAGCAGACCTACCCTCTGCCTTCTGCCTTGGAGAGTGTCTTTCTGCATGTCTCTTTCCCTTGTCTGTTCTGATGTTCTTGTTCTTGTTCTGGCTAGCTTGACAGTGTGGGGTGATGACGCGCAGAAATGCTCTGTTGTTCTGATTAAGTCTCAGTGGTAGGCAGGCACCTGTCCTTCGTTCTCAGATGTCTGACTTCCTCAGTTGTTCTGTACCTTACCAGCAAGTTTAATAACAGCCGCTGTTTTTAAATAGTGATGAGTGTATGTGCTATTTTGCAATATCTGCAACAACTTTGATGTGGCATGAAAAGATCTGTGATTTCTGTTCCTTTTGTTGGTGATCACAGGTACTGTTAATACTGCTGCTGTTGCCTACATTCATAATTGAAAGACATTCTACAAAATTTCAGTTAGATGTTGGTGAAATTAAGATGCAGTTTTTTCCATATTCAAGTTTATGGACTGCTGCTTTCTATCTAATGACCCTCTGGCCTCCTAACAGAGAGCTGTCTAGTCTTGACAATATTCTTGAAGTCAGGAACGCACAGACCCAGGACTTATTCCTGGCTGTCCTGCGTGACATGTGTTTTCTCACTAGTAAGTAGAAACAATAGTACTTTTACCTAACGAAGTAATGAGGATCAAATAGGTAATGTCTGCAAAGGGTTTGAAAATCCTTATTCCACAGCAGCATTCAATTAATAAATGTAAACCCACGACACTGTGGAATTGATGCATCTGCGGGGACAAACTGGAGTGGTGTGACCCCCACGATCCCCACTGTGGCCACCTGTCAGCCTCTTCTGTTTATCCATCTCCCTCCCGGACACCTCGGCTCTCATCTGTGAGGTCCTCCCGAATTGTGGGCTGGGCCTTTGGACAGCCCTAGGGATGACTATCCCAAGCCTCTGTGCTTTGGTTCCAGATGTTTGCTCTCCCTGGACCACCCTCCTGCTCCTCTTGTCCCCATGGAGCCCAGGGCTTCTACCTGCCTCTTCCCCCAGGAAACTCGCCCAGCCAGTGCGCCCAGGGGCCCCATTCCCTCTCAGGTGGGTTTCCAGGCTACTCTGTTCCCTGCCCCCAAGGTGGCAAAGTGGCCCCAGATGGGCCCTGGTGCCCACCTGGTTCTCAAGGTGTCCAGTAAGGGAGGGCCCATGACAAGGTCACCTCATCAGGTCTCTTCTTTTCCCAAAGGCCAAGAATTCATTGTCCTTTCTTTGGGATCCTTTCTGCCAAGGCACTTAGGTGTGGGGGGATCAGTCAATTGTTCTCCTACCTACAGTGGTTCACAGAGCTCCTGGGAAGAAGGCCATTCACTCCTCCTGCCCACCTTGCCTCAGGCATTGGGGCCGGCAGCAGAGCCCAGTAATGGTGTAGGTGATTGATCTGGGAAACCTCAGAATCCCCAGGGTACTACAGTTATCTGTCACCAGCTGAAAGGAGGGAGGTTTCAGTTAGAAGAGGGTGGTTGATATCATTCTCATTGCTTTCATATGCAGAGAAAAGTTTCTGGAGTTGTAGAGCAACGGTGGAGTTTTCACTGTTCAGCCTACAGAGACTGGTTCTCAGCAAGCCAGAGGCAGATGGCATTGGCGGGTGGACACCTGGGTGCAGGAGCTGTCTGGGTGCTCCCTCTGAACCACGGCTGGGCTGACCAGTGAGCAGATCCCTCTGGGAATGGCCACTTCTCAATGTCCAGGAGTTTAGAATCGAAAAATCTTCCAACTTGGCAACGGTGCCAAGTGTTTCACAGGATGACCCTTTTCATCCTCGAAGCGGGAGCGTCTGCACCCTGTTCCCCAGGCTAGGAAACAGCCTCCAGATGGAGGCTGATAACGTTGCTTTGCCCGGGCATCATGCAGCCTCTGCTTCCTCCTCCAGCCCACTGAGCAAGCTTACTCATCCCTGGGGCTCCTTCTCTTCCGAGTTGGGCTGAACACAGCAGATCCTGGGATTGGCCAAGGGGATCACCTCAGCTCTCCTGGCTGAGTCACTGCTCAGTCACCCGGCTCAGAGCTCAGTCACAGCCTGGTTGCTGACAACACAGCCGGAGAGCCCTCCCAGGGGGATTCCAGACAGCGCCAGATCAAAAGCGCCAGGGCTTTGAAGAATCCCGTTCATTTTACCTCCTGGGAGTAAAATGTGATCTAGTGAGTGTTTTCTTCTTATTGAATGTTTGAGGGAAAAAATTCTCTCTGTGTATCTGCCCGCCTCCCCGCAACCCCCCGAAGGTGGCAGGCAGTGCCTGACAGCCGCAGGACCTAACTGGCTCTGAATGCAGCTGGCCCCTGCTCAGCAGAGCCGAGCCCAGCCCTGCCCTGCCCGCAGGTTCACCATGTTTAGCATGAGGGCTTCGACCTGGACTTTTTTTTATATTTGTAGCCCTCATCTCCAAATGTGAATAATTTGCGTTATTTTAAATAAAGACTAAACTCAGGGAGCTTGAAATAGGACTTGGCTTCCTGGGAAGCCTGTCCACTGGGGGCAGATTTGCTGCTGAGGTCCCCCCCTCCCTGGAGGTGGGTGGGGGAGGGGGAAGTCTTCCTTCTTGGTCCTGAAACCTCAGTCATTTGCAGGCAGCAGGGATGGTACTCGCAACTCCGGTCTCTGAACAAACCCCGTGGAAGTAACTCACGTGTAAATGGCAAGACACACCTTGTATAGCCCCCACCTGGGCAATGTCAGCATGGGAGGGGGGCCAGCTCTCCTGGGGATAGGCTGCCTTGATGGGAGTAGCTCCAAGCCCAGCTAGAGTGCGTCCACACACGGCTGGTGACAGAGCCGCATCACCTGGGCAAAACTCTCCAAGCAGCTGTCCCTAAACATCTTGTCTAGAGTCCCCAGAGCTCAGCCTCCAGTCCACTGAGCCTGCCTTCCTGACGCTCCCTCTTGTGAGGATGCAAAGCTTTGCAAGCTCAGCCAGGCCCAAACCGAACCTGCAACTCTCTCACCCTCTGCATCTCTGTAAGGAGCATCATAGCCCTCAGCGGTTCACGCTCCAAATGGACACTCACCTTTGATTCCTTCTCTCATCACTCGCCCTCTCTCGCTCTACTTGTCAGCAAGACTGTGGGTTTCGCCCCCAAAATCTTTTATTTTAGAGATGGGGTAATATTGCTGTCTGTTGCCCAGGCTGGAGGGCTGTGGTGATCATATACCTCCCAAATCTACCCAAAGTCTTTCCGTTTCTCCCTGAGCACCCCCTTTATCATTTCCCCGAGTCACCTGGGGTCCCGCCGGGCCTGTTGGCTTGCTTCCACTCCTATAGTCCATCTTCCATATAGCAAAGAAGTGATTTTTTTAAAAAAGTAAATTAGATCATAAAATTCTCAGCTTGGCATCATCTTGGAATAATCTCCAAACTCCTTGCCTTGGCCCACGAGACCCTAAATATCTGGCCTCCGCCAGCCTTCCAGCTACCCGCAGGGCCTGCCTCAGGACCTGTGCAGTCCTGTTTCTGCTCTCCCCAAAGCTCTACCCCCCATCTTTGTATGACTCTGGTGCTTCTTGTCTTTTAGGGTGTTTCAGTTCACATGTGACGTCCTCTGATCCAAATCATTGCACCATCAGACGTTGTATATATTTGTCCCTTGCCTCCCCGCTGGGCTCCGAGGGAGAGGGGGCTGTCCCTCCTGCTCAGAGCCCCCTTTCCCGCGTCTGGAACGCGCCCCGATGTCCGAGTAAGGGACAGTGGCGGCCCAGCCTTGAGGAGCTGCGGTCAACACGGCGGCCACTTAGGGTTGAGGAACCGAAGCACCAGGGTCAGAAAGTCAAGGGCGGGCTCAGGTGTGCTGCTCTCCCCGCCGTCCTGCGGCCCACATGGGTCTATGCGGGTCTGTTTTGTGGAAGGACATATATGGCTTTGGCTCGGGGAAGGAAAATGAGCAGCACGGCCCGAGGGTCCCCACCCGCGGGAAAGGCAAGGTGGGCGCTCGGGGATGAGCTGGCGGATCCGGACGGCGGGCCCTGAAAGCGGCCGGGCCGCCCGCAGCCCGCGAGGCTCCCTGGCGCGGCCCCGCTCGCCCCGCCCCGGCCCCGCCCACCCAGAGGCCCCGCCCACCCGGAGGCCCCGCCCCGGCCCCGCCCACCCGGAGGCCCGGCGCGGCGCGGGCGGCCGGCGGGGTGTTTGCATACAAAGGCGGCCACGCGCGGCGCCGCACGGTGAGTGGCCGGCGCCCGCCCGAGCCCGGCGCGCCGGGCCTGGGTCGCCGCCGAGCGCGGGCCGCGGCCTCCCGCGGGCGGGCGGGCGGCGCGCTGGGGCGCGTGGCGAGGCCGGGCTTGGCCGGGGCCGCAGACCGACTGCCGAGCTCGGGCCCCGCCGCCCTTCGCGGGAGGGGCCGGGGGAGGCCGGCGGAGGAGCGGCCGGGGCCGGGCGGGCCGCGCGAGCAGCCCTCGGGGCCGGCCGTCGTCGCGCGCCCGCTCGCTCGGTGTGGGCCCGGCCAGGCCGGCCTTGCGCTGCGTCGGGGTCCGGGGTCCGGGGTCCCGGCGTGCGGCCTCGGCGCCCCCGGGACAGCGGGGACGCGCTCCAGCCGGGAGACGCGGGGGGGGGGCGGCGTTCTAGCTGTGCGGGGAGGACTTGCACGAAAATCTTTCCTCGGGGCAGGGCGGGGGCGGGGAGAGTTGGGGCTCCAGCGTCGCAGTAGAGGAAACCGAGGCTCAGGGAGGTCGACCCACCTGCCCAAGGTCACACAGCTGCTGGGCGGCAGGGCTGGCCGAGCCCAGGTTGGAACCCGGCTCTCACGTTACGGAACATCTCTGCAGGGCCTCTGCACCTCTCTCGCAGCAGCCCATTTGCGTGCTGGGCCTAGTCGGTTCCATCAGCTGCTCCTGCAAATAATTTTATTCCGGGGAAGGCCGGGAAAATACAGGCTGAAAAAAAGGTCATGTTTTGGAAGTAACTTTAAGTGCCACGGAGCTAGAATAGGTAACTGGTAGTTTGTGTGGTCAGTAGTTGCTGGAGAAAGCAGATGTCAACCCTGTTTTTGACCAGCAAGCAGGAAACTTGAACTAAAACAACTGGCAGGCAGTTAATTTGGAGAGTTTTTTGAACTCGGTAGTTTCTTGCATGATAGTATTAATAGAAGTGTTTTGGGAAAGATGAGCTGTTTGTATGGTGGTGTAGTGGTGGTGATTGTGAATTTAACTATGTATGTTTTGGTCCATAATTTGGGTTTGATGAACGTAAGTAAGCAGTTGAAGAATGTATAGTAATTGAGAAATAGGTACATCCACACAGGAGCACTCCCCCCCCCCTTGAAATGTTGAGAGATCTGAGAGTTTGACTTATGGTTCTGTTTTCTGATAGTCCTTCACGTGTGCTGACTTTTGTTTTATCACACGTTTTTGTGTGTGGGTGTGTGTTTTAGGCTTCTATCCCTATTTATATGTGGGACCCCCCTATTTATATGTGGGACCGTGTGGCATTAGGGAGCCAGGCCTGGACTCAGGGGTGGAGAGGCTGGGCTCTGAGCTGCTGTGGGGCCCTGTGCAAGTTCTTTCTCCCTCAGTTATCACAGTCTCGGCACTTGAGAAAAGAGCAGGGCTGCAAGGCACAGGGCAGCACCTGCTGGCTCAGGTGAGACTGCGGGATTCCTGGTTGCGGGGGAGACCTTGGCAGTGGTCCAGGAGGAGTCCGCCCTGGATGGGGTGGGGATGGCTGGCCTGGCCAGAGGGCAGGGGAGGCCAGTGAGATGGAAGGGTCAGAAGGCCCCCTGGGAGGCGCTGAGGCAAGCGCAGAGCACTGGGGCTCTGTGGTCACATTGCCCACTTGCCGCTGTGTAACTTGGGCCAAAGACTGCAACTGAGCTTCACTTTCCTCATCTATAAAATGAAGGGATAATTATACCCATTCACAAGATTGTTAATAAAAATTAACTGAGATGTACAAGAGCACCTGGAGCATCATATGGGGTCAGTGACTGATCGTGGTGGTTATTATTTTAAGGGAGAACCACAGAGTGCCAGGGAGGGGGGCTGTGTGTGGGGTTGGGACAGTCCTGGCTGACACTGGCCTCTGGTCCGGAAGTCATCACTGTGGGCGTCCCATCCCCTTCTTGCCACCCTTCTCCGATTGTCAGCGGCCTTTACTGGACCCTCTGTCTTCGGGGTTGGAGGTCTACAGGGTATCTAAGTGGTGTGATGAATTGATCCGGCAAGCGTGCAGATGGGAGTGGTTGAGGGGTACAGGTGGCTTGCTCAGGAAGGCCCCAGTGGTGGCAGCTTTTGGAGTATTTTGAGAGACACCCAGCAGGTGGTGATCCAGCCAGGACGCTGAGGATGGTGGTTTGCCCTGTTAGTACTTGGACTTCCTTAGTGGTAACCCGGGCGTGGGAACTTGGTGGTGTTAAGAGGTATCGACAGGAAGACCCTGCAACCACCCGCTGCCAGCGTTGGAGCGGGTTCTGGGAAGGGCGAAGTCACGATGTTTACACTGAGTGAATCCAGTGGATTATAGAGTAAGCCCACTCACTTAAAATCAGAATGGGGTTTGTGGGAAAAACAGAAGTCAGACAAATCCCAAACAAGCCCTTGGATGATTTTGCAGTTTCCTAGTTTATAAAAGGCCCCAGATGCCTGCTGGTTGGCTGTGTCTGAAATGTTCACTTTCTAAGCTGGGTCTGGAGAGCGAGGGGCCCACTCCTGCTTTTGTGGTCGGGGTAGCCCTGGCTCCTTCCTCAGAGGATGCTCTGTCGCCCTGCAGGAGTCTCTGCCCCCAGGAGGCCACACTTGGCCTTGGGGTTGCTGGGGCCGGAGCACGTGCTCCTCCTTCCTGTGGCCTCCCTTCCTCTTCCTCTTTCCTGCTTCCCCTCCTTGTTCAGAGGACAAGGCCTGAGCGGCAGCTGGGGCGAGGGTTGGAGCGCGGTATGTGCAGACTGGAATATTTTGAGGAACGGGTCGAGTTTCTGCCCGCAGAGAGCTCTGGGGCCAGGTCTAGGCCAGCATCTTTCACCGTGGGCTTGTGGCCCATGAGACTTAAAGTCACCGCAGGGGGCTGGGCCACACACAGTCCTGCTTGCCGAGGGGTGTGTCAGGGCAGGTTGTGCTGTGTCCACTGCCAGCTGAGAGGCACCAACAGCGTCTACACACCAGTGGTTATAACTACACTTCCTGATGGATCTCTCAGCCCACCGACCAAATTCTGTGGTTCTTGTGGCAACTCAGAACTTTTGGCTATTGCTGAATGCTGGGGCTTTCGAGAAAAAAAAAGCTACAGGCCATTAGAACAGACGCTTTGCTGTGTGTGGGCTGCCTGTTTGCTCCTGAGTGTGAGGTGATTTGCACTGGTTCACAAAGCTGACCACAGACCCGACACACACCCACACACCTGTTTGCCGCCGACATCTCTCGTGCCCATTGGCCTTGTTGCCTGGGAGCCTTTGCCAGCCCTTTTCCTCCTGTCTCCCCGTACACACGTGCGCTGTCTTCTTGGCGAAGTCACCCTCCGCATTCAAGGGTCTTACTGGGCTGCAGGTCTTTGGTTTACAAAAGACAGGAGACGAGCAACGAGGACTGTAGGGTGACTGGGCACCACAGCCCAACAGGGCACGTGCCCAGACAACTGTTTTGGCAAAAGAATGTCCTGCCAGTGGACTCTGCCATCTGGGAATGCTACCCAATCTTGGGGTGGTCCTTTGGGCTCAGATTTTGGGCAACCATATTACTTGCCTAGTGGAATGTAAATACAGCCTTCTGATATTTCTGTATTCATTTCAACCAGTGATGATCTTTGCCTGTGTACAATTCAAACGGGTGATACATACAAAGCACTCTCAGGTGAGAGACTGCATTCAAAGTCCAGTTTTGGGCCGGGCGCGGTGGCTCAAGCCTGTAATCCTAGCTCTCTGGGAGGCCGAGGTGGGCGGATCGTTTGAGCTCAGGAGTTCGAGACCAGCCTGAGCAAGAGCGAGACCCCATCTCTACTATAAATAGAAAGAAATTAATTGGCCAACTAAAAACATACCAAAAAAAATTAGCCAGCATTATGGTGCATGCCTGTAGTCCCAGCTACTTGGGAGGCTGAGGCAGGAGGATTGCTTGAGCCCAGGAGTTTGAGGTTGCTGTGAGCTAGGCTGACGCCACGGCACTCACTCTAGCCTGGGCAATAAAGTGAGACTCTGTCTCAAAAAAAAAAAAAAAAAAAAGTCCAGTTTTGTCTGGGGCTGCAGGACTAGCACCCTGTTTCGTTTGGTGTGTGCACATTGAGAAGCACTGTACACGCACTACCTCATTACAGCCCTGTGGGTAGGTTCTGCTGACGTCATCCCATTTTATGGATGCGAAACTGAAATGCAGAGAGGTTAGTAACCTGCCCGTGGTCACGGGGTTAGTGAGAGGTAGGGCTGGGATTTGACTGTCCCCAGAGCCTGCACTCTTACCTGCTGAGCTGTACTGTCTCCTAACAGGCAGAACTCTCGAGCGTCCAGCTCGTGTTTGGCCCTCTACTCATTGCTGGGGTGGGGGTGGAGGGATCACATGGAAGGAAAAGTCACCAGAGCAGAGTATTCTTTTTGACCAAGATACAGGTGTGGACTCTTGCAGGTGTGCAGAGAGCACATGCCATTGGCTCTTCTAAGGAAAAAAAAGTCCAGTCCTCAATTAAAGAGCTAAATAATTAAGAGCCACAGGATTGGAGCCTAAGCCTTAGGTTGTTTTGCTGAGCACAGTGGTCTCTCTGTATCATAGATGTCTGCACCCACTGCTGTCCAGGCCGTTCGTGTTTTTTGGCAGGAACCTGAGAACACTCATTACCTGGGATTATAATATCCGAGCATTGCAAAATCCCAACGCTCGAGGAGCTGAGCGGTCACCCATCTGACCTTCCGGCCAAAGCAGGAGTCTCCCCCAGCACTCTGTTTTGTCTTAGTCACGGGGAGATCTGAGACTGAGTGGATCAGAGTTTTCTATCCCTCCCTCCTACTTCTCTGAGGTTATTACAACTTGATGTTAAAGTAATGCACGCACACATGATAAACAAAAGTGAGAAACCAACACTATGGGACGTATTGATGAAGAAAGGTAAAGGTCTCTTCCTCCCTTTCCCAAGGCCTGGTCCTTAGGGCTGAGCCCTGTTTGGCGTGTAGCTCATTCCAGAATTTTTTTGTGCATATCAAAAAATATGTAAATGTAATTATTACAAAGTGGATTCATAGGCCAGGGTTGGTAACTCATGCCTGCAATTGTAGCACTTTGGGAGGCCGAGGCAAAAGGATCACTTGAGGCCAGGAGTTTGAGACCAACCTGGGCAACACAGTGAGATCCTGTCTCTTAAAAAAAAAATTAGGCAGGTATGGTGGTGCACACCTGTAGTCTCAGCTAGTCGGGAAGCTGAGGCAGGAGCATGGTTTAAGCCCAGGAGTTTGAGGTTACAGTGAGCTATGATCATGCTACTGTACTCCAGCCTGAATAGACAGAGTGGGCCTCTGTCAAAATAGAAATAGAAATAAAAAATTTAAAAAAATTAAAAAAGCATTAAAAAGAAATAGTTCAAATTATATTTTTGTGCCTTTTTTCATTCAGGTATATTCATTTTTATGTTAATATTTGTATAAGTACCTCTCCCTTTCTCCATTTTATTAACAGCCTCATAATATTCCATTAGATGGTATGGATAGTCCATAATTTATTAAACCAGAGTTGTGTAGATACTCAAGTTGTTTCTAATTTTATCTATTACAATTGATGCGTCAATTACTGTCTCTGTGCATGGATCTTACTGTATTTGTAGGATCAGTTCCCAGCAATAGAGTTGCTGGAGTTTGCTAACATGTGCCAGAGAGGGTAGACATCGCCATGGTGCTTACCCCAGCTTGTGACGCCACCAGCAGAGAGGGATGAGTGCCTGTTTTTCCGACTGTCACCATCCCTGGGGGTTTTACCAAATGCTTTGATTTTTTGGACCATCTGAAAGGCCTCCTTGGACTTGAATATCTTTAATTATGAATGGGGTTGAGTATCTTCTCTTGTATCATTGGCTAAATGTATTTCTTTGTGAACTCCCTAAATGTTTTGCCCATTTTTTTCAGTTGGGTTGGTCTGAGGCCATTTCGAACTTGACTTTTATCTTCTAGAGGTAGATGTTGTTGGCAAAAGGTATGGGGTTATGAAAGCTATGACAGGGGTTTTGAATTTTGGCAGTTCCAAGAAAGCAGTATTTCTTGGCAGTTTGCGAAAGTTTTGGACTCAGTGCAGAAGTTTTTGACGTAACAACTAGGCACACAACGGTGAGACCTCCATCACTTCGCCTTCACGGAGCTTTAGCAGTGCTGCCCTTGCTGAGACCGTACGGGGTGGAGCAATAAAAGCTTGTGAGCATCTGCTGTGTGCTGGAGTTGTATGGACGAGCTTAATTCTGGGCGCTCCCTCCTGGGAGGGCGGCCTTGGAGGAGAAATCTCCCCACGCCACCCCACAAGCTCCCTACAGGAGCTCCGTATTTGTCTCACCTGCTTAATGCAGCTTTGGTGGCGGGGCCCAAGTGCTGGCTTTTTTTGGTGCTTCCTCACTTTTGTCAGGCATTGTTCTGATGTGCAGGCTTCTTAAAGCTCCTCTTAGCTTTTCTAGTGAATTTTCATATTTTGGATAGGAGTGTCTCCTAAAGAACCTGGACATGGCCCTGGCCCCTGAATCCCCAAGGGTGTCGATGGTCTTCCGTATGAGAAGCTCCTCACGGCGTTCTGTTGAGGACAGTCTAACCGAGGGGCTGCCACTAGTGGTGACAGGTACAGCAGAGTGAGGGCTGCCGCCCAGGTGGCGTGACTGACGGGTCTGCGCGCTTTTCCCTGCGTCACGCTGCGTCCGAGCAAGACGTCCTCTTTTTGTCATTTATAGGTGATTTATCGTCCTTACCGACTGCGATAAACATCAGTCCACAGTGCTCTGGAGAAAGACTTCCTCTTTGCCTTTAATGTAAATTACAGGAGGAAGTTACACTTTTTATAAATCAATTTCATTTTCATGTAAGTCTTATTGGTCATTATGCCATTCTCAGGATTTCTTAGAAGTTGCCTTTTTTTTGAATACTTTGGATGAAAACCAACATTTTTCTTATAAACCGCCGGGGTGAATGTGATCTTGGGGAGCACCAGGAGCACACCGAGGAGACATGGACTGGAGTGTGCTCAGAGGAAGGCCCCGAGACGGTCCCTGTGCGGCCCAACTGGGGAGCTGACCCCACCTTCCCTACAGGAAGGGCACCAGGGGCCGCTGGGTGACCGTCCTCACGTGGTGGTGGCCCCACTGGCAGCAGCCGGCTCTGTGTGTGGTGCTGTTACTCTGCTGCTGCTAACAGGGACACAAACCGGGAGGCCCGTCCCAGACTGGTGGTGGGTTGGCTCTGAATCAGCAAGCTCCCCGGATATGCCTTAAACCCGACACAGGAAAGTGACTCCGGGTGCTCTGGTGCTGGGAGCCACTTGAAGTCCAAGTGGGTCCTTGGCTTCACACAAGAAAGAATTTAGCAGCGAGTGGAGGGTATGAAGTGAAAGCGAGATTTATTCAGAAACTATAGAAGTCTACCCCACAGACGGAGCAGAGCACGGTCTCCCTGCAGAAGAGAACTGGCCCCCCTGGCTCCCGTTGCCTTTGTGTTTAAGCAATGGCTTCATTATAGGCTAAATAAGGGGAGGGTTATTCATG
Organism: Mirza zaza; assembly: GCA_008750895.1. Classification (NCBI taxonomy): domain Eukaryota; kingdom Metazoa; phylum Chordata; class Mammalia; order Primates; family Cheirogaleidae; genus Mirza; species Mirza zaza. The sequence goes on along the minus strand of VSMD01004063.1, from coordinate 35,757 downwards.
GAAGGGGACGCATAGAATATTCATGGCTGTTTCACCATCTTGGTTCTAACCAGTTGGAACTTGCTCTGCCTCCATCCTGTTTTGATCAGGGTAAGTTGAAACTTTGTCTTGAGACTTGCTGGCTTAGGCAGTGCCCAAAGCAGTACCTGCCAGTCCCCTGGCTCAGTCCCCTTTTGGAAATAACACTCCCCCTTAGTCTTAAGGGGTTGAAGAAGGACAAGGGTTTGTCTTTTGTTTCTTCTTTCTGCTGGTCTTTCGGGCACAGACCCTGCCTAGCATTGGAGGAGGAGTAAGAATCTCTGGAAAACCCAGTCTGAGGGGCCCAGTGGCTGGATGCTTCCGTGTCCTAGATCAGCTGGTGAGGTGGGCTGGAAGCCTTGCGTTAGCATCATCTTGAATTGCAATTACTGTAACCTGGAAGATACAAATTTTACCGCAGGGTTAAACAAACATGGTCCAAAGATTGAAAGAAGAAGGATAGCTAATAAGGGCCCCAAGAAGGGAAGGAACCAAATGATACTGGGCAAATGTCCCTGAATACTGTGGTCCCCAACCCCCGGGCCTTGTCCTGTTAAGAACAGGCTGCGCATCACCACCTCAGCTCCCCCATAACCCCGTGGAAAAATTGTCTATCATAAAACTTAGGAACCAGGGCTGCACAGCAGGAGGTGAGCAGCGGGTGAGCGAGCAAAGCTTCATCCGTATTTACAGCCGCTCCCCGTCGCTGGGATCACCGCCTGAGCTCTGCCCCTGCCCCTGCCTGTGGAAACATGTCTTCCATGGAACCTGTCCCTGGTGCCAAAAAGGTTGAGGGCTGCTGCCTAAATAGAATCCCAGATGGCCTGGGCAGTGGGGTTATTGACGTCATGTAGCCCTGTAGCTTGTTGAAGGAAAGTGTCTTGTGTTCTGCCTCCCCTGAATTATTAATATAGATGCAACAAGACGTGTTTGCAACAGCACTCGACCACTCCCTGTTCAGCCAAAATGCAACACGGTCATTTTCCTATATCCAAGATGGACAGAAAAGGTCTTTTCCAGGGGGAAGAGGGAGTATAATGTAAACATGATGAACAACTAAGGCAAAATGCAAGTTTGGTTAAATAGCTGTGCAAGTGACTAGATTCCAGTCACTAGGAAGCAAGCAAAGCTAACCAGCAGGTTATTAGGAAAATGCTAACGATGATTAAGAAAAGAAGAGCAAGCACATTCTTATCAGCCATTTGAATGAGGGTGTTACTTAGCTTTCTTGCCATCTTTGGGAGGCAACCTTGTGACAGGTGTCTGAGGCCCCCTGTGGGGGTCCCAGGAGTGTGCCAGCTCTTCTGTGCCAACCTGTGGGGCCTCGTGAGAAACCGGTTTAATCCTAGACAGATGTTCCCAACTAAGTAGCTCTGATAATGACAGGAAAACGAAGTTTATAGGTAGCTAAACATTTAAGTTATCTAGTCGTAAATTTATATTATTTTAGATAGAAGTGAAATTACTAAATGGGTCTTAATGTCTCTGAATGCAGGCCTTGGTTTCTTGAAAGCGGTTTATTTTGATTGTTGTCTTTTCCTGGGTCTGAAAACAGGACTTCAGTTAACCTGAGTTTGGTGTTCAGATACCCGCGAGTCAAGGTCCTGTAACTCAGTAGCGCAAGGGTTCGTTAACAGTATTTGACACTGATGGCCGTCAAAGATGTCTCGTTTCTCAGATTCCCAGTCAACAAGGCTGTCGCGGCCAAACCTTGCGAAGTCCAGGTTGGTGCAGCTACAGAAAAGCACAAAGGCTGGAGGAGGAAGAGAACACAGCAAAACCAATGTTGCAACAACACACAGAGTACAGAAGGGCTTCAGTTTGAGAATAAATGTAACATTATAATCTGACTCCAAGAAACTGCTTAGGGTTTGGGCAAAGGGAAAAAAAGGTAACAGCAAGAGTGGCAGCTGGAATGCCAGCAAGAAGAGACCTCAGGCAGAATAGATTTTCGTATTCGTGTTCTCAAGCAGCCTAGACACACTATAAATCCAGCTAAATTAAGATGCCAAAGATAAGGCTGGGGTTTGAGTCTTGGAAGCAACAACCTAAGGAGTGACAGCCAGCCAGCTGCTGGTACAATGATGGGTCTCAGTATTAGGGCAAGCAAAGACGGGTTGTCAGAGCTAACAAGCGTAAATAAGGTGATAAAAAAGAACACTGGCAGAGGGCACAGGATGGTTTGGTTTACAGAAAAAGAAAGCAAATCCAGGAATACCTAAATGTCCCCAAGGGCCCTATTTCAGCCCTTTCATTTGGGACTATCTGATTATCCCCAAGGGCCCTGTTTCAGCCCTTTAACATGGGGAAATACCCAATACTCCTTGTTCCCAAGGAGCCTATTTCAGTCCTTTAAACTTGGGGTCAGCAAAAAGAGAATCCCTTCCCAGTTGCTAAAATCCCTGGGACATGTGGGAGGAAGCATGTGGCCTGTTTCAGCCCTTTGACTTGGGGTCACGGAAACAACCTGGCTCTGGTGTCCCCAGAGCCACCAGAATCAGCGACCTCTATATGACAACAACAAACAAACAAAAAGAATTTCAAAATAAACAGGGAAATGACCCGCTTTATAAAGAATGGAAACAGTTGCCTAAATTGCTGAAGCAGAAAACGTAAACGCAGGTGCAGGAGAGATGGAAGAAGGAAGGCAAAAGGAGACAGCCGGACTCCGGCGTGGCGTAGGAACAAGTCCCCACCAGCCCCCAGGGCTGCAGCCACCCAGCGTCCCTCGACTACTTGAACCTGTAGCCCCGTTACCAGGGGAGCCGTAGTTAGACGGGCGGAGTGAGTTTATGTCCTTTAATTCAGAAAGAAAGTCTCGAGAGCAGAGTCGGAAAGAGAGATGAAATAAAAGGGAAATGAAAAAGAAACTAAACTAGACAAAGGGAGACTTACCCATCCTCCTGCCTGCCTCTGCTGCTGTCCTCGTTTTGCCAAAATGGTCACAAAAAGTAAATAACCCTCACTTAAGCCCTAGTCCTTCGCTCCGGGGTATCCATCGGGTAACAGCTTTGATTCTGTGTCTTCTGTTTCCGTTGCACCAACGCAAAGGGGCTCTAAACCAAGAAGCGCTTTTGCTTTTGGAAATCAGTCACCCTGTAGATCTAATGCAGTTAAATCATTCCTGAAGTACCTGGCATGATAGATAGGTAAATATCTAAGGTTAGATTCCTGGCAAACGTTGCAGAAGGCAGTCAAGGAAGACACGGGAAGTTGTTAAAGAAAACGTGGCCATAGAGGACTTGGGGACATTTCCCCGGGACCCTGTGATGGGGGCCCAGCCGCCACGTCAGACATGTGCAAAGCCTCGTCCTGTCCTCAAGGAGAGCCAGCCCAGCTCGGTGGACAGACGTCTGTTCAGCCACCCGACGAATGACAGCCAGTATCTGTCCAGCACCTGCTCTGGGTGGGAGGCGATGCCTTTGACCGGGCTGGAGGGCTGAGGCGTCCAGTTTGAAAGATGATGAGCCTGTCTGTGAATGAGGTGCATCCGGGACATTTGGGGAAGGAAACTGAGGCGGCAGTTGGAAATAACAGCTGGAGGAGTAATTGAGGAACTCTCGAGGGACACCTAAATTCTTAAAGAGAAGAAAGGATAGTGGGAAGACAAGTGAGAAGGATTTCACAAAACCGAGGATTGGAAGAGTGTTTTTTGGGACGGTTTTTGCATTCCTTTGCTCTGCCAGTCTTGCATGTGTATGTTAACCTGCTGTGTATCATTTCGTTTGCAAGGAGCAAACCCAGAGTATTGAAGTGGAGAAACTGTTATTAATATTTCCTAGATAATGTGTCTTAGCTTATCGTTTAGTTGAGAGAACTAGAAAGAAAGTTAAAATCACTTTTATTCACTTGCATAAAAAGTGAGCAGAACAGTGGATTCCTGAATTGTCCACCAAGGAGTTGAGCCTGAAATAATTCACATCCACATTTGTATATTTAATAATTGCTGCTAGTCAAGTTGAGGCTATTTATTGTTAATGTAAATAGAATTCCAAGTGGAATATGCTTTTGGATTTTTATGTTTCTCTACCAGTTTGGGTCTAATACAGCACTGTAGTAGTTACTCACCTAGGAAAGAGCATTTAGAAAGATGGTATTCCTGTGGAATGTAATAATCTGAAGAAATCGGTATTGTTTTTACAAGGTCAAGCTAGAAGATGCCACATTAAAAAATTTTTTTTTTTTTTTTTTTTACATATTTCTTGATCTCAGAGTTTCTCTGAAAATCCACAGCATAATTTAAGTCTGGCCAAAGGGTTTTGTGAGACTTGGCTGGGTTCTTCTTCAAAAACTTTTGAACTAGAGGTTGTGGAATCCTGTTACAGGAGGTAAATAAAACCCTGTCAGGTGAAGCAGCTATTTCTTGCCAGATTCTGAGATTGAAATCAATAGGTTTGAAAGTAATTTGGTATGAGGTGAACAGATTGCAGGTGGGTTAAAGCTGCTCAACTGGAAATCTGAGTATCCTGTTTTGTTCTCTGTAGGTTTTGCTTATCTTTTTTGTTCTTGAGGCAATTAAGATACTTTTTTCTTTTAAAACCAAATTCCCCTCACTGCCTGGTCACATGTCTTAGCATACACCAGGAAACCGAAGACAAAGACAGTAATGAGATCAGCCTGTACTGGGAGGGGAGCTGAGCCACTGGTTTCGTAGGGTGTCTTATCTTCAGGCAAATCAGATTAGCTTCTTCCTTGAGCCTTTTACTTCAGAGGTAACCGAAGGAAGTGAATTTGGGAGTTTACAGCCAGCTGGTTTATTCTTGTATTCTTTAAGCATTTGCTCAGCATTTAATTGGAAGAGAGCTTGGAGGAGAGGCAGAGAAAGAAGAGCCTCTCCCTCCCTCCCTCCCCCAGCTTGCCTGTGCCCCTTGGCCAGCAGGTGGCCTTAAAAAGGACACTTGTCTCTCACATTCCTCCTGGGGCAGATGTGGTCCCCTCCACCCCAAGCTCTCTTGCAAAGGAGTTTTTAACCAGATAATATCCATCTTTCTGAAATTAGTTCTGGTTAATAGAGTATTCCCTCTCCCCACTTATTGTAAACATTTTAATTGTGGTAAACTACACATAACATAAAATTTACCACTTTAACCATTTTTAAGTGGCATCAAGTATTTCACATTGCTGTGCAGCTATCACCACTATCTGCCTCCAGAAAGAACTCTTTTCGTCTTGCAAAACCGAAACCCTGTATGGCATTAAACACCGACTCCCCGTTTTCTCACTTCTCCCAGCTCCTGGTCATCACTCTTCTCTGTTTTCTACGCTAGGGAACTCGTGTAAGTATAGGCGTACATCATTTCATCCATGGAGTAGCATGTGCCAGAAACTCCTTCCTTTGTTAGACTCAGTAGTATTTGGCTGTGTGGGTAGACCGCATGGTGCTTTTCCATCCATCTGGAAAAGTGGACACCTGGGTTGGGCTGCCTTATCCTCTTGGCTGTTGTGAATAATGCCGCCATGAACACCGGTGTGCAAATATCTTTTTGAGACCTGGCTGTCTCTTCTTTTGGATATATACTCAAGAGTGGAATTGCTAGATCATACAGTAATTCTATTTTCAATTTTTTGAGGAATTGCTAGACTGTTTTCCAAAACAGCGCTTGCACCATTTTACGTTCCCACCAACAGTGCACAAGGGTTCCAGTTTTTTTTACGTCCTCACCAACGCTTGTTATTTTCTGTTTTTTCAATAGTAGCCATCCTAACGGGTGAGAGGTGATAGTATTCTCCCTTTTTAAAAATTTTCAGCACTCAGTTGTCAACGTGGCCCCAGAGTACGGATGCTGAGGACAGTTCCTGGGAGCACATTGCTAGTGGGGCCCAGGACCTTACCACTTGTTAAGAATTATTGAGACGATTGCCTGCTTTCAAATAGTGGCATTTGCAGATTTGCAAAGAAGTTGCTCCTCAAAGGGGGTAGCTCATGACATCAAAGCACCACTCACCTAAGCTAAACACACAGCTGTAGGTATCAGGGCACCTTGTGATCTTGTGTGGTAGGAAAACACACCACACCAGGAAGATCACACAGGACACCTGAGTCTTGGCTCTGTCTTTGCCGAAGTCACGTCCCATAACTGGGCTTCTTTAAAATGAGGTTGTTGGAAGAACAACTCACTCAGGATCTTTTCAGCTTCAAAATTCTTGGATTCTGTGCAATGACCTTGACTTTGCTCCCTGAAAAGGGGGAGGAATGCTTTGTTGTTGATGACAAGAGAGCAGGACAACAATCGGTTTCAATTAATGACATGTCCCTAAGGACTAAGGAGCCCCGGCCTTTGTCTCAGAGCAGTTAGAGCTGGAATCGGACCTAGCGGGTCATCGAGGCTGCCGTGCTGGTTTTGTAGAGGAGAGGCTAGGAGGCAGGGGTGTGGTGATACCGGTCCCGTTAGGAGCTTTCTGTTTCATGTGGGTAAAAAATATCAACGGGAGTTCTCAGCTGCACTGGCCTGGGCTCAGGGTGGTCTCATCATTCAGTGACAAGCACAGCTCATATAGCAGAGTGGTGAAGTTACAGGAAGCCATGGGGGATGGGAGAGGCGGCTTGACAAAACCAAAATAGAAGTCACTGCTAAAGACCCAGTGTCTGGTCTGGTGGTGCGGCTCACCAGCCCTGTGATCTGGGTATTTGCTTCACTGCAGTTTTCTGGTCTGAAGGGCTGCGTGCCTCCAGGGCTGTTGGAGAGTCAACGTGAGATGATGATATACATATGAAGGAAATTGAGCAGAGGTGCTATTAATACTGCTTGCACAAAGCTGAAGGTTAGGGGTTTACCTGTCTCGACAAGCATGTATGTTAAAAGACCTAAATTTATCATTGGTGCGATGATGTCTTATATAAAAGGATTCACTGTGAGAAGTACCAGGGTTACAGAGAATCATTTTTTATATCGTACATCTTTTCAAGAACCATCCCACCCCAGCTTTTTGGTGTGAAGTTATTTAAACCTGCACCACTAGCAAACTCAGAAAAATGTGTGTTTTGATATATATATATATATATATATATATATATATATATATAATATGTGTGCCTTGTGTTCGCAGGGCAGATGAAGGTGGAGCTGGACACCTCTGGTGTTTCTTCCATGTAAAAAGGAGGACAGGGCTGTGCCCGCCTCTGGATGTGTTTATGAAAGGCTTAGCTCTTTCCTCAGCTGAGAGAGGAAATGTATCAATCCAGGGAGCTTCATTTACAATTGTAAAATGAGCCAGTTAGGGTTTCCATACTCTTTTCTTGATGAGTGTCATGCATTACTTTTAGCTGTCTGGCCTGTTCTCAAGTAGAATTAAATCAGCTCTTACTTGCCCCTGCGGGGAGCCTTGCCTTCCTCACTTGCAAATGGAAATGCCACTCACTTCTGCTCATTTCACAAGGGTTGAGGTGAGGTTTACAAAAGATGTACTTTGTGTGTTTAACTTGAAAAGCACGAGGCCTCCCTCATACTTGGCCTCCAGGAGAATGTAGCTCATAAAAGAAAAAGCAAACATACGGTTTCCTCTACTCTCATTCAATACTTTTGACACCAAATGTGTGAGCCTCTTCCACACCAAGCAATTCTCCAGTTCCCCGTGGACACCAACTGGGTGCCGTACAATTCAATTCAATTCCGACTGGCACCATCTGCCTGGAGTTAGTGTCCCATCCCACAGGTCAAGGGCTCAGTCCCACAAGAGTGCCCCCCACTTCAGATGCTGTACTTCCTACTGACCAGCTGTAACCCGGGGGTTCCCAGGACCCATTCCTTGGGTTCAATCATTTGGTAGACTGGCTCACAGAACTCAGGAAATGGTTTACTTACTATTACTAGTTTACTGTAAAAGATACAACTTAGGAACGCTCGGCAGGATGCCTAGGGCAAGGTCATGGGGAAGGGGTGGGGGCCACGGGGCAGGGGCAGCCTGGGCGCTCCTCCTCCCAGCACCTCCTGCAAGCTCTGAAGCTCCTTCCTTTAGCTTATGGAGGCACCATTATATGGCAAGGTGGGTTGAATTCTTGGCCACTGGTGGTTAGGCTTACTTTCCCCCCTTCTGTCTTCCCTGGAAGTGGGGGGAGGTGGGATGAGCTGAAAGTACCAACTCTTCAATCACAGGTTTGTTCCTCTGGCCACCAGCCCCCATCCTCCAAGAGTTACCTCATTATCATAAACTCAGGTATGGTTGAAAGGGGCCAATTATGAATGACAAAAGATGCTTCTTTTACCTTCTCTGCTGTTGTTTAGGAGCTGAAATGTTTCAGGTGTAGGAGACAAAAACCAAGTATTATAACAAAAGGTATTCTTATCTCTTAGGCAATTACAAGGGGTTCAGGAGCTCCCGCTGGGACCCAGGGATGAAGACCAAAATAGGTATTTCTTATTATGTCATAATGTCTCGGCTTCGATGAATGATAGGAAAACGGTATGGGAACAGCAGCAGGGCAGGAAAGTTCCTAGAGCCAGCCAGTCTACACAGCAGGTTCATCAGCCACAGGTACACAGGGGCTCTTAGGCAGTTCCTGGAATCACTGCAGGTGACCCCCTTGGGGTCGTTGCCTCGAAGCATCAGAGCAGTGTGGACCAGGAGACAGGGTGAGGTTTGGGAGCAGTTGGAAGTTACCCTGTGCACATCCTTCATGTTCAGGTGGGATTTGCAACCAGGTGGCTTCACGGGGCCACCGAAGCCTTAGGTAGCACGTGACAGGCATGGGGATGGGCCAGCAGCAGCACCCCCGGTGCTGGCCAGGGGGCCAGAGCTGTGCATAGGCCAGAGCACGGTGACGGCTCAGGACTCCTGCTGCTTCGAACCCAAAGTGTCTCTTAGCTTGTCCCTTGTCCGCTTCTTGTCGGGGGCATCACCTCCTTTTCGAGGGCATCATTTCTCGTCTGCACTGTCACCAGCAGTGCCCTGTAGCCTTCCCCCCATTAGCTGCATTTCCTGCCGGCCCTCTCTGCGTTTTTACTGTGATGCTTTCTCTACGCCATGGATCGAAGTGTCGTTTTGTTGTTCCGGAATCCAGTGGTTTCACCCGGCAGAGCCCGAGTTTCTTGGCATGGTCTCCCACTCTCTGTCACTCGTGCCTGCATGTTCTCTGTTCCGGCTCAGCTTCCAGTCTGGGGGTTTTGAGCTTTCCTGCCTTTCATGTTCCTTTCACTCCCCTGCGTTGTTGCCCTGGCCACTTACCTGAAGGCGCTGGGTCCTCCTGCAAGCCTGCCTGGAGGGCCAGCTCCCAAATGCCGCAGTCTTCCCTCTCCTTGGTCACAACTCCCTCAGCCTTCACTGAATGCAAACACAGCAGCGTCGACGTGTGTTCTGGGGGAGGAGCAGTCCGAGGGCAGGCAAAGGCCAGGGCGGACGTCGTTACTGAAAAAGATCATCTTCTCCCGTCTCATGCAAAAATTCATTTTTTCCCCCAATGTTAAGTAGCTACTTTATTTGGCATGGTGAGGGATGCTGAGTTGAATGAAATGGTCTCTTTTCTCAAGAGTCGTAAGAGTTAGTGTGCAGAACCTGTGCGTGATGACAGAACAAGGCGCAGGTGGCAGCATTCCTGAGGACGAAATAAACAAGGTTCGTGGGACTTGAGAGAAGACAGAGCCCAGTGACAGCTGAGATTGGACATCGTGGGGCCAGAGCTGTCTGCTGGACCGTGGGAGGGCAGAGATTGGTGGGCTCGTTGATTGGGGTGGGTATTGTGGAGTGCGTTCCGGAAACAAAATGATTAAAGTGTGAAAGTCGAGTGTGTAATGTGCGTGTTTGCAAGGGTGACGAGTTCATTCCGATTGGCTCTTGATGGCTTTCCTGGAGTTAATCGTCTCTGTGTATGTGTGTGTTCTGTCGGTTTCTGTGTTCTAGGCTCAGACCATGAACTACGTGGGGCAGCTGGCCGGCCAGGTGTTTGTGACCGTGAAGGAGCTCTACAAGGGGCTGAACCCTGCCACGCTGTCTGGATGCATCGACATCATCGTCATCCGCCAGCCCAATGGGAACCTCCAGTGCTCCCCCTTCCACGTCCGCTTTGGGAAGATGGGCGTCCTGCGCTCCCGGGAGAAAGTGGTGAGCGCGCTGGCTGTCTAGTCCCTAGAGAAAATCATTAGGTTCCTGTGTTGCCACCTGTCTACTTTCTCAGACCCAGAGTTCCAAATCTTCGTCGGAAATGGCCGTTCAGTGAATTGACAGTTACTAATTCCAGTAGTCCTAGTTAGCAGGGCCGTGTACGTTACTCTAAAATGTGGCACACGCCAACTGTTTACCACGCTCCTGTGTTCTGAGGGTCAGGGATTCAGACAGAGCACAGCTGGGATGGCTCGTCTCTGCTGTCTGGGGCCTCAGCGGGAGGACTCTCAAAGGTGTGGGGCTGGAGCCGTCAGGGCCCCCGATTTCTCCCACGCCTGCTGGTTGATCCTGGCCCTTGGCTGGGCTCTTTGCCGAGGCTGTTTGCCGCACCACCACACGTGGCCTCCCCGTGTGGCCTGAGCTCCCGCACAACATGGCGGTGGCGTGGCGGGCAGGCATCTCCGGGGAGTGGGAGCCAGGTGGACGCCGCGTCTCTATGGCCTGGCCTCGGAAACCACACGGCCTCACTTCTGCTGCGCTTTACTAGTTGGGCAGTTGCAAGCCTGCCCGGGCTCAAGGGGAGGGAGAAATAAGCCTTTCTTGATGGAGAGTGACCAGGCTTTGGGAGAACACGTAGGAAAAAGAAATCTTGGTGTGGCCATTTTTGGAAAAGACAACCTGCCACACAAATTAAAGAAAAAATTCTTGAAAAGTTATTTATACATTTCATGCCCCTACTAATACGGAAGTTGGGATGCTGTCTCATGACTGGTCCTTTGAGTTCAGTCCAAGTGGAAGAAGCTCTTTGTCGAGTGTATTTCAAAGATCCCAGCCAATCTCCCATGAATGTTCCAGGGTGTAGTTTCTAAAGACCGGGGCTGGAGAGAGGTTGGTTGCAGTTTGAACTCTGCCACTAACCAGTTTTTTGACCCTGGGCCTGTCACTCCCCTCGTCTGATCTCAGCCCCTGAGCTGGAGAAGCAGGGGTGGGCCAGGTGGTCTCGGAGGGGTCTTCCCCTTCTGGGTTCCATCCTCCAGGCTCAGGGGCCTGCTCTCCGGAGCCCAGAGCTCGCCAGGGCTCGGGTGCAGCCAGCCGCGGTGGGTCGGAGCCGTGAGCTGCTCTCGGGGGGGTATGTGATTCAAGTGTTTGCAGAGACCAGCTGTTCCCCAGGAAGTTTCCTGCTGTGGGGAAGCCTGCTCATTCTTCTCCGTGTTTTCCTTTCAGGTTGACATAGAAATCAATGGGGAATCGGTGGATTTGCACATGAAATTGGGAGATAACGGAGAAGCGTTTTTTGTTGAAGAAACTGATAATGATCAGGTAAGGAGGCTGGGGGGTCAGGGTTAGGATCGGGGAGACTTCCTGGTTTTGAGCTCTGAGCAGTGCGTCTCTGGGGACAGAGCAGAAGTCTGTGTGAGGAAGTAACCCTGGCGCCCGGCTGTGTGGACGAGGGCGGCAGAGAAGAGTGGCCGTTTACTGGCAGTGGGGATTTGAGCCAGACAGGCTGATCGTGCTGGGTCTACATAGCTTGCTTCCATTGCTCACTGTTTCCGGGGAGACAGAGGCAGGGACTTGACACATCGGCTTGAACCGTCGTCCAGAGCACACAAATTACAGGGGTGCGTCAAATCTCAAATGGCTGAAGGTTCTACTTTTTATTTAGTGAGTGGCCAAGTCACTTGTATTTTTTATTGCTTTAACAGCTTTATTGGGATATACTTCACATACCATACAATTTACCCATTCCACCCAGTTCAGTGGTTTTTGCACAGATAAGAACAGCTACCACCACAGTCAATTTCAGAGTGTTTTTCATTACCCTAAAAAGAAACTCCATACGCTTTAGCTGTCACCTTCCCTATCTGTAACCTGCCCAACCCCCAACCCCTAGACAACCACTAATGTACTTTCTGTCTCTATAGATTTTCCCTGTTCTGAGCTTTTGAATGGAATCATATAGTATGTGTTCTTTTGTGCCTGGCTTCTTTCACTCTTGTTCTAAGTCTCATCCAGGTTGTAGAATGTATCAGAACTTTTTTCCTTTTTATGGCCACATACTATTCCATTGTATCTGTATTCCCTCATCTATTGATAGACACTTGGGTTGTTTTTACTGTTTAGCTATTTTAAATAAGGCTGCTGTGAACATTCACATACAAACTTTTGTATGGAGAGATACATTTTGGTTTTTCTTGGGTATATACCTAGGAGGGGAATTCCTGGGTTATGTGCTAACTTGTAACTTTAGGATTAACTTGAGGAACTTTCAGACTGTTGTGTAAAGTGGCTGCACCATTTCATGTCCCCACCAGTGTTCTGACTGGCCCACTTCCTTGCCAGGACTTGTTATCTGATGTTTTGATTCTAGTCCTTCCCCTGGGTGTGAAGTGGTGTCTCTTTATGGTTTTGATTTGCATTTTCCTAATGACTAGTGATTTCGAGTGTCTTTTTATGTGCTTATTGACTTATTTGTATGTTTTCTTCTGAGGACTGTCTATTCAGATCCTTTGCTCATTTTTTCTAGGTTATTTGTCTTTTTTATTACCGAGTTTTATGCATTCATTATATATTCCAGGCACATGTCCCTTGTTAGATGCATACTTTGTAATTATTTTGTCCCATTGTGTGGGTTGTCTTCACTTTCTTGATGACGTCTTTTGTGGCACAAAAGTTTTTTGTTTCAATGATGTCTAATTTATCTGTGTTTTTTTCTTTCTTTTTAAAAAGTTTGTGTTTAACTTTTATTCTGTTTTTTCATTTGTTGCATGTGCTTTTGGTGTCATATACATGTAAGAATTCTTTGCCACATCCAAGATCGTGAGGATTTACCGTTATGTTTTCTTGCAAGACAAACCATTTTTAAAAATCTTTTATTCACTGGTGAAGCCTTTTCGAAGCGGTCTGATGTAGTGATTGCTCATGAAATCCACTTGAACTAGTTCCTTTCTGGGAAGAGAGCATGACAAAAAAGTAGCTAGCAGCTCTGTATAGCTCCAGGCTCTCAACAGAACGTTCATAATTCCAGCTTCAGGGCAAGGCGGTCCCAGGCACTGCCTCTCTCTGGCCTGCCTGGAGCTGTGGTGTCTGGGGAGGACCCAGCACCCTGTGCTGCACTTTCCATTTTATGAATGCCCCCCCCCCCCCCCCTCCGCATCAGGGATCCCTGGCTGTCTGCTCTTGTTGTGGCAGTGTGTTACAGCTAGCGTTACAGCTCTTGTTTGTTTGACCAGGGAAAGAACCGAGCGGCACTCGAAGAGTCGGAGAATAGCCTTTTATTCTTCCACAGCAGGATCAGCACACCTAGTGTTACAGCCCTCTTCCCATCTTCTGGACTTCTTCCCTTCTGCCTCCCTTGCTTGGTCTCCTCCTGCTTTTATACCCTTGGTAGGGCTCAAAAAGCGTCCAATCAACTACAAGCTTTAACATCCAATCAACAATAAGCTTTAACATCCAATCAACAACAAGCTTTAACATCTAGTCAAAAACAGTGGGATTCAAAAATTACCCATCAGGATCACGCAAGCAGCGTGGCCGGAAACAGACGGCGGCATGCGGGCCTGGGGGCATTCCGGGGGAATGCGGGCTCCGGGCGGCTCTCTGCCTCGGGGCTGGCCCCAGCAGCGTGCCTTCCAACTGGCCACGCACAGCGCTGGCCCTCGGAGATGCGGAGTGATGGGAGGTGGCAAGCGGCCGTGTCCTGGTGCCCAACATTTTCCATATCACTCTTTCTCTCTTTTTTAAATGCAAAGGCTCTTAGAATTATTAGTTCCTAATGGTGTGTAGAGAGAAACTCTTCCCACCTCAAATGGACACCTGCATTTTTAACTTGGTGTGCACCTGCTTTAGACAGAGGTTAGGCCGTCAGAGGAAGCGTTCAGGGCCAGCATACTGTGGGGCGGGGCCTCGCAGGCCAGAGTATGTTCGGTCCCGTGTAGGTGCCTGGGAGCATCCCTGGGAGCCTGTGTCCTTCAGCACCTCTTGTCACACAGAAGCTGCACTCTGCCTCGGTGGGTCTGCCCGTCTCACACGTGCTCCTGCCCCTTCCCTTTCCAGCCAGTGCATGGCCAAGGCCCCTCTCCGTTCTCGACCCGAGTCTGTGTTTCTCACTCATTTGGTCCAGCCAGCATCCGGGTGACTTCCAGCCTAAGGCTGTGTTGCGGGGCTGATTTAGACGTTGTACTTTTTAGCACGTGGGATGCTCTTTAAACCTGTTTGCTCTACCAGCGGCGTATTGCTGTGTATCCCCTCTCTTGTGTGTATGTTCTTTACTGCTCGTTACCAAGTTTCTCATAATGAGTCAGTCATTAATAAAATGATTGCTAAAGTTGTCAGAAAACTGCTGGATCGTTATCAAACAAACAGTACCTTGGCGGGTTGTGCATTTTTTTCTTTTTGTCTCTAAGAAGAAGGTCGATATCTAATTCCTTGATGTTCAGGTACCTTGACGTGCCCTGGTACGGGCAGGCACGTGGGCAGGGCTGTCAGCTGGTTTTTGTTTGTGTTTTAGGTTACCATCTTCATTCAGTGCATATAAAAAAAAAATACACAGTTTGAGACCAAAAGAATTACACACATACCCATTCTCTCTTTCTCACCCTCCCACACCCACCCTGAAGTGCAAAATTGAGTCCAGTTCTCTGCATGATCTGATGACTCAAAACCCATTTTTCCCCGTCTTTGCTCTGGATATTTCAGACACAGTTGAATTAGGGTGGCTGGAATCACTGACAATTACCTCACTTTGTTATGATTATGTAAATGCAGGATCGAGTACAAAATGGCATTCAATTGGGCGGCCACGTCTCCAGGTCACTGTGGCTGTGACGTCCGGTCAGGCCGCCCTGCTGCGGCTGCCTCCGGGGGGCACTCGGCCTCCGAAAGTAACCCGGGAGGGCCTTTGGCACCGTCCTGCTCCTTACACGAAAAGGAACAAGGCTCTGTTCTGAAAGTGTGTTCTCTCCACCAGGAAGTGATCCCCATGTACCTGGCCACCTCCCCCATCCTGTCAGA
This sequence comes from Mirza zaza, assembly GCA_008750895.1. NCBI lineage: Eukaryota > Metazoa > Chordata > Mammalia > Primates > Cheirogaleidae > Mirza > Mirza zaza. Next base: position 20,694 of record VSMD01004063.1, on the reverse strand, counting down.
AGGAGCTTCGAGGATGGAATGTCAGCTGAAAAGGAACTCTGTGGACAGAGCCAGAGGCCTGGACCCCAGTGCTCCAGCCCAGGCCGCCCCTCCCGGCGAGAGCTCCTCGAGCGGCTCCTTAGTGAAGAAGAGAAGAAAGAGGAGGAGGAAGTCCCAGCTGGACAGCCTGAAAAGAGACGACAGCGTCAACACGTCTGAAGACGAAGACATGTTCCCCATCGAGATGAGCTCCGATGAGGACACAGAGCTGCCGGACAGCAGTAGGTAACTGTCTAGGGCAGGAGGCCGCCTGGACGAATGCATCTTCCAGGGTGATTTTTTATAAACTCTTATTTTTTTCTGAATTTCTTACTCTTCAGTCATGCATTTTTGGACTGAATTTTGGGATCATGTGGACCGGGTCTTGCAGTGGTGTAAATATTTGGTTCGGGGTTACTGCCAAGGGACAGTTGGTGAGGCCAGACCTCCCTGGCTAGTCACTCCGGAAGTCTGGGAAACAGTCAGGAACCAGAAAGGAGCAAATTAATAGTTCATGACCGAAACCATTTTTCTAAGAATGTCTTTATTCTTATTCAGGTACCAACTATGAACATAGAAATTGGGCTTATTTTGACAGAGGGGCTGATTGACTTAGGGTTAAAAAGTATACCATGGAGTACTATTCAGCTCTAAGAAACAATGGTTATACAGCACCTCTTGTGTTTTCCTGGCTAGCGCTGGAACCCATTCTACTAAGTGAAGTATCTCAAGAATGGAAAAACAAGCACCACATGTACTCACCAGCAAACTGGTATTAACGGATCAACACCTAAGTGAACATATAGGAATAACATTTATCAGGTGTCGGGCAGGTGGAGGGTAAGGGGATGGGTGTATACATACATAATGAGTGTGATGTGCACCAACTGGGGGATGGACGCGCTTGAAGCTCTGACTCAAGGGGGGGGTGGGCAAGGGCAATATATGTAACCTTAATATGCTGGGGGAAAAAAGGAATGTAGAACATGCTCAATTTTCTCTGCCAGCCAACTTTTTCCTTTTTTTGTTTTTTTTTTTTTTAGGCAGAGTCTCCCTTTGTTGCCCAGGCTAGAATGGGTGCTGTGACATCAGCCTAGCTCACAGCAACCTCAAACTCCTGGGCTCAAGCAATCCTCCTGCCTCAGCCTCCCGAGTAGCTGGGACTACAGGCATGCGCCACCATGCCCGGCTAATTTTTTTCTATATGTATTAGTTGGCCAATTAATTTCTTTCTATTTATAGTAGAGACAGGGGTCTCGCTCTTGCTCAGGCTGATTTTGAACTCTTGACCTCAAGCAATCCGCCCGCCTCAGCCTTCCAGAGTGCTAGGATTACAGGCGTGAGCCGCCGTGCAGGGCCAACTTTTTCCTTCTTAATTTTGATTAGGCCCAAAGTTTAATGGACATTTTGTTCTGTTCTCCTTTACTTTTAACAGTATAGTGAAATTCTGTTTGTTATGTATGACTATTTTGGTGGAGAAATGCCAGTTTTAAAAAATAAAACTAATTTTTAAAGGATATTTGATATTTCAGATGTTCACATAATTCACTGTAATTTTTGATAATTTTTTTTTATATCTTTTTAGCATAAGGTATAAGGAACGTCAGGAGTATCTCTTGCTTCATTTTTCAGAATAGAATATATGTATATATTTTTGCTGGCTAAAAATAAAGGTCAGTTGGCAACGTTGTTTTTTTCCTAACTGCAGCCTCTAATCTGCTGTAGGCTCTGAAACGGGATATTTGGGCTTCTCATAATTGCCTTTTCCTGCATGTCTTTTAATTCTAGAATTTAGTGATAGGTATTTCAAGTAACGTCAAAAATACAGAGAGACAGGTGACCTCTGCATGAGTGAAATAGTGCATCATATTTGTAGTGATTCTGGGTATACCTGAAACGAGGTAGCTTTGTGATCATTTTGTGGTCATAAAGGTACTTTTGGTTGATGTCATTGATTGCTTTACTAGATGATATGTGTATGGTGGTCATTGAGTTATTTGGCACTCTGCCTGTCCCTGGTGAGAGTTTTATACCACCCTGGGTTCAGTTCTGGGTGGATCTACCCCCCAGACTTTTGGAATGTGAAATCCGCAGGGCAACGGTCAGGTACTGCCAGGGGCGTGGCCAGCAGTGTGAGCACTGTGTGCACGTCTAAATCCACTGCCGAAACCAAATCATTTCAACTTGTAATTCAGCCCAAGCATAAACACACGAACACATTTATATATGCCTGTTTCTCAGTTTTCCCCTCCTCATTGCCTGGAATCTGCCTAGGAGTTCAAAAAGAGGCTATGTTAATACACAAAGCACTTAGAGATAATCAAGAAAAAATTGGAAGTCGACTTTATTATGAATCTATCACTAATTAATTTTTTGACTTTAATTTTTTTCCTCTAGAACTCTGGCTAGCGATATACCTCCATTCCAAGATGATATTTCTAAGGAGAACCTTTCCCCGGTCTCGACTTACCCTCAGTCAGCTTCATACCCTAATTCAGACAGAGAGTGGTCACCCAACCCCAGGTAAGTGTGTGTGCACACGCGCGCGTAAGTGTGTGTTATGTGTGTGTGTCTAAGTGTGTTCAATTGTCCTGGTCCAGAGGATCCAACATCACTTATAGGAAGCATGTCTAAGAAAATAGTGAAATAGAAGTAAGAAATGAAAATAATTAGGACCAGATAAAAATGCTCTATGGAGTGGGACATACAGATTAGGATTAAAAATAGAACATGAGCAGATCACAAACTTCTGTCTAATGTCAGAATCCACCTGTGCCGGGTCCTCCCCGGACACCGCAGCTCTGGGTGGGCCAGAGGGAGGCGGTGCCTGCGGACATCTGCAAACATGGCTGGCAGCTGCCCGGACGTGAAACCGAAAGGAAAAGCACTTAAATTCCACAATGCTAGTCGTTAATGGGAGAACACAGGGGCAGAGCTCTTCTTGATACTCAGCCCTACAGTGAGATTCAAAGACAGGTGTGTTGCTGTAGTGGCCAGTGGGGTCATTCAGGGCTGTTAGAATGCTGCCTCCCACATGCTTAGGTCATTCCTCTGAATTTATCTCCCTGAGATGCACTTGCGAGTTGCCTTAGAGGTCCGGTATGAACTTGAGGACCTAGCGCTGCTCAGTGTGCACATGGCCGCCAGCCTCAAGGCTCCAGAGGCCTTTAAATCACTGAAACCTCTGAGGACATGTGAGCCCCTCGGAGTCGTCTTCCAAAGGAAAAATAGTGAATTCTCAGCACTGGTGATAAAAGTGGCGTGAAAACTGGTTCTTGGGTGACAGCAAAACCTTAGATGTCGTAATGATTTGTGGTCCCTAAAGGGCCATAGCATTAAAATGTCATGGTGGTGCGGCCTGGGCTATTAGTATCTCACAGTGCGTGGGAGTGTGGTGCTAATGAGGAAAAGGAAACGCGGATCTGAATGACAGTGACATCCTTGCATTGTTCTTACACCTAAGGCCTTAGATTTACTTCCGGTGCAAAATGGAAGTACATGTGTCCCTAGAAGCTCTGGCGGGTGCTACGGTGGGTTCCTACCTAAAGCCAGTCTCATCAAAACACTGCTGCTGGGGCCAGTCTGACCGGAGTACTCTTGCGAATGGGGCAGCAGTCCGCAGCGTGTGCTGAAGCTGAGGCTGGAGAAAAAGTAGCTCTGTCCCGAGCCGGGTTTCCAGCCAAGACTGACTTTGAATGTGAGTCCGCAGGGCGAGGCCGGGCTGGTTCTGAAGCCCCGTCGTCCGGGTCTGTCTTGTGTCAGAAACCAGCCCTGTCTGGTAGAAACACAATGATTTAGCGATGTATGTAATTTTAAGTTTTCTAGTAGCCCTATTTAAAAAGTGAAAAAAGAAGCAGAAGAAATTAATTTTAAAAATATATTTCATTTGACCCATTATATCCAAAATATTATCATTTCAACAAGTAATCGATTTTAAAAAGTTGTCAGTGAGGTGTTTCACATTCCTGTTTTCATAGCAAGTCTTTGAAATCTGTTGTGTATTTTATATGTATGGAACGTCTCAATTTGTACCAGCCACATTTCAAGTGCTCAATAACCACATGTAGCTAGTGGCTTATTATATTGGACAGTGAAGGTAAAATACCTTTCTAGAACCTCATACATTCTTTCCCTAGGTCTGTGGAGATAAAATCCTAGGGGGAAAAGCAGTAATTTAGGAACAAAATAATGTAGAATATTTAGAAACTATGAATAGGTTGAAAAATCTGTACAAATGCGATATATTTTAAGAATTTAAAAGAAACATTTTAAACACAGCCCTGAGTGTGTTTGTCTGTCTTTAATGTTTTTCTTTATGAATCCAGAATAGTAACTGAGTTAGATTATTTAGATCTGACCACTGTCAAATGGAATTACAAATTAGGATAAATAGACACATCTCCATACTTGGAATCATGTATTTTCTTTAAAGAGAGTTGATAGCACAGATCATCAAATCCTCGGATTATGTAGTTTGAATAAGCACTAAAGTGTGACCAAAGGACAGACAATGGTTTATGGGCACATGGGTGAAACAGAAAGTGAAATAGAGGTCTTCTCTGGCAGTTTCCTATTTTTGTGGTTCAGAAAATTCACATTGGTTTCTTAAGTGATTTCAACATAACAGTTCTCTGCTGTTGTCAGACGCCTAAGTATTTTTCATTTTCTTACAGATGCCATTGTTGAGAGTCGTCAAATAATTTATATGAAATTCCATTTAATTTAATTGACCTGTGATTTTTTTCTTTCCTTTAATGTATCACGTGGTGGCATCCAGTAACCCGGTAGATTGCACAAGGGCGCCCCCTCATCTTGCAGTTGTGGCCGAGGGAGGCCTGTCCAGCTCTTGCCCTCCACACTCCTCCCACTTCCGCCCTTCGGAAAGGTAGAGCGGTTATTTTCCCCACTTGAATATATATATTCAGTAGTGGAAGTTTTGATCTAACTCTTCTAAGTCTATTTTTATCATTAACCAAATTACTTATGGAGAAAATACCTATAGATTTTATAGAGTGAAAATTTCGATCTAACTCTCTTACAATCTGCTTCACCAACTAACCAAATTACTTATGAAGACAGTACATACAGAGTATTATTTTCCTTTCATTTTAAGCATTTGTAGATGATTAGTTTTTTTTTTTTTAAAGTTCTGAATTTGACTCTCTGGAGTATGGTTAAGTATGTCATTCTACCTAATTTTGTGGAGTGCTTTGAAAAATAGAATGATGAAATATAGATTGGGAATATGATCTTTTGTGTCTAGGGTTGTTTGACAAATAAGTTTATAAGATATTTTTGGGATGCCACTTTAGTAGAAGTCATTTATTATAGATATTTAAATAGCTTATGAAGCTGTCTGAAGTCAGACATTTTCCATAGAATTTACAGAACAAAATTTTGGAGAATGGTAGGTTAGATCTCAGGTTTAGGATCATAGGTTTATATTTTCACCTGGTGCAGTTTTCTTAGGTTTCTGCCTTAGATTTTGGCCTCCCTACATTGTAGACTTAAATGGCTTACTTTATAAAACCTTAGCACATGAAGCTGTGATTGATTTGTACGTGGAAAACTGTTTTCCTTTTGATTAGAGAACCAAATCCCAGCTTTTACTTCATTCAGATGTTATATAAGCAGAAGAAAGTTCATTTTAAAATGAGGAAAACAAAGTGATAAACAGTTACAGCTAGTTTTCCTTATTAAGGGACTGGAAAAAATACTGAAAACTATTATGAGGCTAATAAATACCTTATTTATGAAAATTAGTCAGTGATCTTGTAAGCTTACTCTCTGAACGACCCTCGATTTTAAGAGTGTCATGTTTGATAATAGGGCATTTTGGAACCAACTTTCTGATAAGTGACAGCATTGGGACTCCCTTTTCTCAGGTCATCTTCAGTCTGTCTGAATTCCCTCAGTGACCAGTGGCGGAAAGTACATGTGTGTCTGTGTGCAGAATCCTTCTGGGAGAGGCTGCCGTAGCCTAAGTGGGCAGCATTTATGGTGGCATAGTTAACGTGGGAGGTGGGACTTGTAGCTTATGAGTTTGGTGCAGGGCTCGCTTCTTTAATAATGTGAGCTTACTAACATGAGCTACTTTAATAATGTGAGTTCCTCTACGGAACTCTGGTGGCTTGCAGCTTTTAGGAAAGGACCAGAATGTTAGGAATCCTGGAGCCAGGAGGTGCTGCAGGAGAACCATGCTCAGCACTTCCATTCTTTCGGAGCAGAGGCTGGCAAACCACAGCCCGTGGGCCACATTCCGCCTACCTTCTGCTTTTGTCGGGCTCTGCAGGAGCACAGCACAATGGTTTATGTATTGGCCATGGCAGGTTTCACACCACCAAGCAGAGTTGAGTAATTGCAGCAGAGATCACATAACCCACAAAGCCCAAGATACACGCCACTGGGCCTTTTACAGAAAAAGTTTGCAGACCCCTGCTCAGTCTAAATTAGGGCTTTAGTGGGTAAGATAATTTGTTGTTCCAAAGAACTTACAACAAAATGTAAGTTATATTTTAGGTGATAGAATATAATGGGAAGAACTTTCTAAACAGATGCTTTGAGGTTTGGGGGCAGTACCATCGAGGGGAGGTAGCCGGTTAGGGTGGACTTCTTCCATGGTGCCTCTGGGGAAGAGTGGATTTGAGTCATAGCTTATGCACAAGGGCCCCATACTGGAGGTCACAGCGCTTGGGTCACCCATTACTCTGACATCAAACACGTGATCGTGGAAGCTTCAGTGCCAGAAAAGCATTGCTCCTTTGGAGAACAGTCTGATTGTAGAACTCTCGGAAGGAAGGGTTATTGAAAGGCAGCGAGTGCTTTCCCACGCAGACGTGTGTGGGCCCAGTGTCCCTTGTCTCGGGACTGCTTCCTACAGGGCAGGAAGATGTATGTGTGTGTGTGTTGGTTGCGGTGTGTGTTGTTGTCCTGGTGTATAAGCTCTCACAGCCTGGGACTTGGGGAGCCTCCTCTCTGCAGACAGGCGAACTGGAGTGTGAGGGCTGCCATGGCGGGGATCGGCGCTGGGCGGGCGCCAAGAAAGAGGGGACCAGCCTGCGCGCACCTTGGTGTGAAATGGGGGAGGGGCAGTGCTTGGTCTATTTGTGCCACACAGCTTGGCAAGAGAGAGCAGTCTGTCCAGCAGGGGCACCTGTCTGTAGGGTGCAAGTTCTGTGTCATCGTGAGCTCACCTTGTACTGACCGGAGAGGTGTATTCAGCTGGAGTAAAAATCGAACTCTAACAGATAAAAGAGACCAAGCACATCAGTGAGAGGTCCCTGAAGAGCCAGATAGATAGGTCTGTGATAGGTCACAGACGTAGATAAGGTCTGTGAAAGAGGATGTCAAGGGAAATTGTGGTAGCTCTGTTTCCTGGTCTGTTTGAAAACTCTGCTATCTTCCTCTAGAGGAAATGGTGCGGGAGAATGAAGACAAGCAGTAATTAAATGTTAGTATATTGTAATAAATAAGTACAATGATTACTGCTGTAGATAATTAATACTTAGAATACCAAGAATCTCGTGGATAAGTCGATGACTTTTGGATGGTTCCTTTGGCCTGAAGTAAGGTTTTGCTTGGGTCTTAAGAGTTAAAATAGAGAAAACCTGGGGATGAGAGAGCATGTTACAGCCGCCTTAGGAGCTGGCCTGAGAATTGAACGCCATGACACATTGTTAGGGAACGAGCCTGAGCAAATTGGTGGGTCCTTTGAAGTATTCCTTTATAATGTCTTACAAGATCTTGACTTGGAGTTTATTTGTGGCATCCTGCATGTGATACAATCTCCCTGTTTTCAAAGCTAGTGCAGATGTATAAATGTCTTAAGCGTAGAATATAACGGGTGTATGTCAGGGCTGGCCAGGGCCCTTTTGCAGGCGTCTGAGAGTTGAGACACTTGATTTGGAAATCGAGAGTGCAGGAGAGGTGAGCTCAGGGTGGGGTGGAAGGATGGTGGTTTTGAAGTAAGAACTAACTCTCTTTTTCCTTTCTCTTTTTATCTTTCTCTCTTTTACTTTTTGATATTTCTTTTCTAGGCTACTTCTTTTTCTCTTCTTCTCTACTTGGGGTTTGGCCGCAGGCTGGGGCGGGTTACCTGGAGTGGGAGCACCTTCCACCTGGTCGCAGGTTGCCTGGACCCCTGGTGGCCAAAGGAGGGATATGTCGCAAAGCCCTGCTCATAAGGCACTGACAGCGTGGGTGCATTTTGTGGGTTATTTGAGCATGGATCTGGGCCAGAAACATTTGAAACAGTTTCTTTTCCCACTTCAATCGTGGCTTTGTGTTTTCTTCAGTCCTTCAGCTTCTCGGCCTTCAACACCTAAAAGTGATTCCGAGTTGGTTAGTAAGTCTATGGACAGGACGGTGCAGAAGAGTAACCTAGAAATGCTCTGGCTTTGGGGAGAGCTGCCACAAGCTGCAAAGGTAGGTCCTTTTTCTCAGTTCTGCCACATACTGAAGATTTCTAACTTAGCTTAAATTATATGGAATTAGTGTTCTATCACAGCCAAGAAACATAGCTACCAGGAGCTGGAGGTAAATGAAACAGTGTTGAGGATTAACCTGAACACCAGAATTGCATTTTCCCACATTACCAACGTTATAAAGAGATCTCATTGCATTTATGTATTTTAAACATACAGGACTATTCTCAGGATCTAATTTTCTATCACAACTAAATGCAAAACAAATTTTAAAAAGTACAACTTATACGCAAGTCCTGCTGCCTTCAAGCTGTAAACGAAAGTACTTCCCAGTTCTTTCTTCCTCGAGGTCAGAGGTGACTGCAGAGAAGTCACGGGGACAGAGACTTGGAAGCTGGGTCTGTTGAATGAGAGGGAGTTGTGACAGCTGGAGTTCCCCTTTGGGGTGTCCCTTACAGAGAGAAACTTCTGGCAGAGGGAAAGGCTAGTAGAGCAAGAATGGAAGATGTGAGCCTAATAGATAAAGTCAGGAGATTTTAAGGCTTCGCTTCATCAAGTAGTATTAATATCTTCGGACCATCATTATTGGTGAGTTTGACCCTGTGGGATCTCCAGAAGAACAGAGAAGCAGCTGAGCATAGTGGAGAGAATGAGGGCCTGGGAGGCAGACCGTTCTGGGATTGAATCCCCATTCCACCACTTGCTCGGAGAGTGACCTTGGGCAAGTCAGTGGACCTCCTTGAACCTCAGTATCTTCATCTATAAAACATGAGAAAACAGTTGATACTGCTCAGAGTGGTTGGGAGGTTAAAAGAGATAAGTGTGGCACATCTTAGCCCTCTAAATATTTGTGTTCTTTCTCCTTGGCTACACCACATACACACTGAACTTCACTTGGTTTGTCCATTTCCAAAATGCAGCAAGTTCACATGCAGGTGCATAGTTGGTATAACACATAGCTTTTTGAAAATGTGAAATCTTATGCTTTCACGAAATTTTATTTCATATTCCAATGTACTACAAGTATCCTGAATTATTATCTTGCAGACTTTCTTTTTTAACATTGTAAGGTCCAAAGAAGATGCTAACAGCCTCTTACATGCCCAGTAAATGTAATATGAATGAATGAATGAGTGAGTGAGTGAAGATTGAAAGCATTCCTGTTAAGAGTCAAGATGGGCAACTTTTTGGAGAGTTGGTCTGTTGAGGCTAAAGTTGTGGATCCATTTCCTCTCTAGGTTGTAGTTAGCTTTCATGGAAAATGCTGATTTCTCTGCCCACAGCTGTAGTGCTGACCCAGCCAACTATCTTTGCAAATTCACGTCATTCGTTGCTGGAGAAACAGTGTGAAAGTGCAAACCTATCACTTCTTGTTGCAAAACAGTTCTAACCACAGATCTGCTGTAGCATTATTTTCATTTGTGATAGAAGCTGTGAGATCAGATGGAAGAGAGAGTAAATACTCTGTGCCCCCATTCTAGGCCATAGGTTGTATTTAGGTTTTTGTTTGAATACATCCGTTCCATAACTGGAAATCCCTCCGGGGACAGAATCAGAAATGTTAATTTCCCACTCGTGTGAACCAACCACCATGAAATCTTTACTTTAATACACTCTCGATTTGGGAGTAAACTTTATTGAAATGCAACACATATACAGAGAAATACACAGATCGTAAGTGCATAGCTCAATCAATTCCTGCAGTGCGAACAGACCCATGCACCTTGCACCCAGATCGAGAAGCAGAACACGACCGGCAACTTGGAAGCTTCTGTGCTTGGCAGTCACTAATAAAAATGACCTTGACTCTTGTAACAGCAGAGATGAGTTTTGCAAGATTCACCCATGTTGTTGCGTGCAGTCGTAATTCACTTCTTCTTGTCACTGTAGAATGTCTCACTGTGGAGCGTACTTTCCATTCTACTGATGGACAGGGGTGTCCCTCCCACTGTTGCATTGCTAGTGTCACTCGCTTTTGTTTGCCAGTTGATGTTTCATGTGAAAGTTCATTTGCTTTGGAACTACTGTTCTTGGTTTCTGGACCCTTCGGCAGGTGTGGAAACCACCGGACGATTCTTGAGGTTTGAAAGTCTCTGCCACAGACTGTTAACTGCCTGCTCGTTCTCTGTTCACTCAGGCTTTCTGTTGCCTGTGCTCTGACCCTCTCTCTCTCTCTCTCTCTCTCTTTCTCTCTCTCTCTCTCTCTCTCTCCCTCCCCCCCTCTGCCTTTGGTCTAGTCGTCTTCTCCACACAAGATGAAAGAATCCAGCCCGTTGAGCAGTAGAAAAATCTGTGACAAAAGCCACTTTCAGGCCATTCACAGCGAATCCTCAGACACTTACAGCGACCAGTCGCCGACACTGGGCAAAGGGCCGCTTCTGGGCCAGAGCCAGCCTCCGACAGAGATGCAGTTTGTGAGTGAGGAAGACATCGGGGCCTTGGGGGCGGCAGCGCCGCTCTGCTCTGTGGCCGAGGAGCTCAAACCCCCCTGCGCCGGCGTAATGCAGGCAGCCAGCAAGATGGATTCTCCTTCTAGGAAAAAAGGTACGAAGGCCGGCGCTTCCCGGCTCTCTCTCTGTTGAGACTTGGCCCTCGCTCTGCAAATTACACAGCATCCAGGAAAATCAAGGTAGAGACAGAACCACGAGGACTGTCAGTGTTCAGTCTGTGCTCTTTCGCTGAATGTGTCAGTTATCAGAGTTCAGTCAGAAAATCAGACGTAAAAGGAGGCCTCGGGGATCACGTGCTGAACCTCCTCATCTTACAGACTGGGGATGCCAGGTCCAGGAGATAGCGTGGCACCCCACGAGTGTGACTTTTATAAGGTTGATTATCAGGCTGAACCTGTCTGCCTCTCCCCCTGGCCCAGGTTTCTCTCTTGCCCATTACCCCATTTAAATACCATTGACCACTATTTCACATTGTCGTTAGTTTTTTATTTTTTTTGTCCAACTCCCCCTACTAGAATATTTGCTCTCTGAGATGAAGAATGTTTTCTGTCCGGTTTACCTTCTTATCCTCAGTGCTTAAAGTAGTGGTTGGCACGCAGTAGGTGCTCCGCCAGAGCTGAATGCACGCCTGGCTGGGGTCAGTAGTGATGACGGACGTCAGTGCTAATCCCTTAGCCGGGCAGCTTTGTGCAGTTTTCCAGAGCTGTGCAAACCAGTTACATCATTCTCTGCCCGCAGCAAAGGGGAAGTTTGAAATCGTGGTGTGCAGCGTTTGACAGTGCACGATTGAGGGTGTCGTGCCTTGGAGTTATCAATGGGGAAGTGCTCAATGAAAGCTTTTATTAATATCACTTAACAATAATAATAATGGTAGTAGTGTCAATATTTTGAGTGCTTAGGACACTTTAGTCACTTTACAGACATGGAACCGAGGATCAGCGAAGCCACGTAGCTCTTGATCTGGCCCCACGGTGGTGAGCGGCAGAGCCCGGCCCCCCGCAGACCCGGGCAGCCCGGCCCCGCGGTAACGCCGCACCGCCCGCTCCTCACCGGTGCTTCTGGGGCCAGTTGGGGCGCTTGGGAGCAGGTGTGCACATTGTGCTTAAATGCTGTTATCTATAGACACAGGCCCACGAGGCCACTTCTGGAAGAGCGGTTTTCTGACTTGAGCCGTTTCCGTTTTTAGATAAACGAAGCAGGCATCTCGGTGCCGACGGCGTCTACCTGGACGACCTCACGGACATGGACCCTGAAGTGGCAGCCCTGTATTTTCCCAAAAAGTAACATTTCTTGTGATCCCTCATACCGTGTTCTATAATCTGCATGTTAATCTGCGCGAGCCCAGCTTTCCCCTGTGTCTGACTGGGGAGTATGTGAGAAAAAGGCAGCGGGAGGCCCCCGGCCGCTGTGAGAAGCGGCCAGGCACTCCGGGCTCTCTGCGTGGCCACGCGTGTGCGGGCCGGCGGCCGCGCTCCCCCTCACAGGCAGGGACGCGGGCACGAGCCTCGGTGGCCCAGCAGCCCACGTGAGTGGCCACGGCTGCTCGGCCCTCCCCCACCCCGGGAGGGTCTCCAGTGGTCCCTGGGGACCCACCTTGGGGACCCGTGCTGGGATCCCCCGTGATGTGACCGGTGTTAGCACCGTGGGGGGCAGTGGCAGGGGCGAGGCCTGGGGGGCAGTTCCTTCCTCCTGAGTTTATGTGGGGGGGTGCAGGAGGGGAGACAGGGAGATGGAAGGGGCCAAAGCGTAGTGGCTTCCTCTCCTAAGGCAATTCAGTGCGCGTCTTTCTTTGTCTTGCTGCCTTGGTGACAAACCTGCCCTGAGATGAAACCCTCTGCCGCTCTGCGGGGCGGCCACCGCCCGGCAGGCACGTGGGAACGCCTTCTCTTTCCCTCCTGGCAGCGGAGACCCCCCCGGGCTCACGAAACCCGCCAGCGACAACGGGGCCCGGTCGGCCAACCAGTCCCCGCAGTCGGTGGGCAGCTCGGGCGTGGACAGCGGCGTGGAGAGCACCTCGGACGGCCTGCGGGACCTGCCCTCCATCGCCATCTCTCTGTGCGGTGGCCTCAACGACAACCGGGAGATCACGAAAGGTACCGCGGCCGCGCGCGCGCGCCCCCTGGTGGCCGCCGGTGGGAAGGCGCAGGGCCCAGGCTCTGAGATGAGGTCCCCCCTTGTTGGTGGCACAGAGGACTTTCTGGCCTGCGCTTAGCTGAGCCCAGGGCTCTGTGGGTTGCACGTGGCCGTTCGCCAGGCATGTTCGCAGAGCAGCCTGTGTGTCTCCTGTGCCCCAGGCCAGCACTGCGGAGATGACCTCCAGGAGCCCGTGGTCTAGCGGGCATGTCAGTCTCGTTAGCCACTTCGGAACAACGGCGCTCACCGGCCGCGACACCTTGCCCACAGCCGGCACCCACAGTCCGCGCGATAGTGCGTGCTGTGCACCGACGGCGAGTCCGTCTTGCTCTTGTGTGATGAGGGAAGCTTTAAGGCACTGAAAGCTTGTTTTACTTCACAGGCAGCTTTACTCGTAATGTGAATCAGAATAGGTAACATATACACGTATGTTTTCGTTGCGTTATTTTTAAATGTTCACGTTTCTATTTTGACAAATGAAAAATTAGAAAAGTCATATCACAGCTGTTGGCTAAAGTCGCTGTGCACGTTCATCTGTGGCTGTCGACGATAGTAAATGTTAGTGCCGAAGTGGTTAAAGCAGAGTGTGCAGAGGTGTGGGGGGATGCTCCGGTCGGGGGGGAGCGGGTGGGGCTGAGTTTGTCCGAGGAATTCCGGGAAGGCTTCCCCGGATTGGAAGGCTGCCGTCAGGGTGGCGCAGGTGATGCATTCAGAGCTTTTCCAGTGTCTCAGGACAGTTGCGTGGTGAGGTGTGCCCAGGACCCCCAGTTGACGAGTCAGACGTGATCAGCTGCTGAACTCGGGGACAGACCTCGCTGCCCGGCCCCACCTTCCCCCCCGTCTCCCACCACTGTCTCTTTTCCGTCCCCCATGGTCTGTGTGTCCGGCAGGGAACAGGGCCGAGGCGTGTGCTGCTCCCCTCTGCCTGTCAGGGGCTCCTCCTCCGTGTCCCCTTCCCAGCCAGGGTTGCCACGCTACGCTCCTGTCTCCGTCCTGCAGTCCCTTCAGGGCTTTGTGACGTTTTCCCCACGTAAGGCTGGGGCCTCTGTATTCTGGCGCCTGCACCAGCCCGACCCTTGCTCCATCGTGGGCTGGAACAGGGCGCTCACTGGGTCCTGGTGACTCCGTTCATTTCATTTCACGACCGGTCAGTCCTCACGGCCACCCTGGGAGGTGGATGCGGTTATTGTCCCCGTGCTACGGGGGAGGAGGGGCTGAGACTTGGGGAGATAAATCACTTGCCCACAGTCATGTTGATAACTGTGACTTAACACGAGGTGGCCTGACTTCTGAGCCCCATAACCATCGCTGTGCCTCCGCAGAGGGGCGTGCGCTGTGTTTTCCACACCCTGCCCCCAGTGCCCCCCCCACACTGAAGGTGCACCCCTCCCTGGGCAGCAGTGTGCCCCTGCAGGCTCCCTTCATTTCTGCACAGATGCTGCTCCCCAAGCAAAATGAGGCTCCCTGTACAAAGGCATTTCGCACTTTTTGTAGGATTGTCCACACAGCTGGAATGCACAAGCTCTCAGAAAACACTTGTGAATGACTGAATGAAAAATAGGCCTGTACAGTACACCCATGTAACAAAAACCACTCATACCCCCTAAATCTATTGAGATAAAAAAATAAAATAAATGAAAAAAAAAAAGGAAAAAAAAGAAAGAAAAATAGGCCTAATTGTGAACTGAATTTTCTTTGTCTTTTTTCCCTTGTCCCCTATGATTGCTGTCACAGATGCATTTCTGGAACAGGCCGTGTCTTATCAACAGTTTGTGGACAACCCTGCTATCATCGATGACCCCAATCTCGTGGTGAAGATTGGGAATAAGTACGTCTCGAAAGTTAGTTTGGCAGTAGCACTTTACTGTTTGAGTTTCATTTTTTTAAATATAGAGACCTAGACATTAGGCTTTAGAAATATGTAAAATAAAGTCTTTGCTAAATGTCATTACTTCATCCAGTAGTGAAACTGCTGGCAGAATCCTGTGCCAGTAGAACGGGCATTATGGCTGGTAGGCTGGGGTGTCACTGTCAGTCTTGTGGGGTTTGAATATTCGTGTGCACTGGATTTGATAACTGCACATGTGAGGCCGCAGTGCTTGGTCTGTGAGGCTTAGACCCTGCACAGCCCGTGGATATAACAGCGTAACCTACGTTTCCACCCCTTTAAAAAACTTTATTATCTGAGGTCAGGAGACGTGTCAGGTGTCCTTGGAGACTGTTAACGAGCTTTTCTTCCTAAGTGGAAGTTGTGGATGCTTTACGTATTAACTCGGGTCGCCTTGTCCTTGAAATGTGGCAGGACATGCCACAAGCACATTGTGGTTTGGTGCTGCGACCGCACAGTGGAGTTTGGGCTGCTGCAAAGCTAGCGGCCGGGGTCTCCCGGCATGTCCAGCTGTCCGTCCTACTGGCACGACTGCTGCTGGGCCCCTCACTGTGGCCACTGGGCTTAGGTGGAGGTGGGTGGGGGATGTAGCAACAGTACCGAGCTCTTTAAGGACCTTGCTGGGGTTCCAGAGCTTTCCATGACTGTTTTGTATGCTACTGCAAAGGTTTTTGGTCCGAGATTTGGTCTTTTGACATCTGTTTCATTGTTTCGTGTTAAGATATTATAACTGGACAACCGCAGCACCTCTGCTCCTGGCAATGCAGGCCTTCCAGAAACCTCTGCCAAAGGTGAGCTTTAACATGAGGAAGAAAAGGGGTCCCTAGGCATGATGGGTAGGTTAAGCTGGGTGGTTGGAATTTAACTCTGATTTTAGAAACTGCAGAGTCAATTACATCACACTCTTTTGAAGTTCATGGTGAGATATGTTAGAGGAGTCTGAGATCTGTCTCTCTTGCACCTTGAACATCCTTCCCCCTCTTCCGTATCACGGCAGCGCAGACCAAGGATCCCTTCCCAGCACCTGCCGTGCTAGGGACACAGGTGGGGTCAGAGCAGATGGGTGCCAGGGTGTCAGAGCCCAGTGAGGATGAAGGGGAGAGCATTGCCGTTGAAGGGTTGGAGCAGGCGCTGGGGCTGGGTGCAGGGAGGCGTGACACACACCAGGTGCCAGCGTCGGGCGCTGCTCAGCCAAGAAGCCAGCCCGGTGCCTGATCCTCTGAGGCAGGAGCCACAACAGGGCCTGGGCAGTGTCGTCTGCAGGGGAGAGTAGGTGAGTGGCTGCAGGGAAGAGTTAGGAGGGCAGGTGGGCAAGCTGCCAGCCCACAGTGTGTCATCTTCTCCCGAACAGTTCACTGGACAGTTGGCCAGGAATTGTTAATTGTTTTAATGTTGTGTCTTCCTACCGGATTATACATTCTTTTTGCTGCAGAGACCCTGTCTTAGACTTGTTAGTTTCCTTTGCACACTTAGCAAGTGCTTTATACTGCTTACGGTGTTGTTGTAGTCACTCTGACAGTTCTAATGTCTGGGATTCTTTTTTGTTGGAGACAGAGTCTCGCTCTGTCACCCCGGCTAGAGTGCAGTGGCGTCATCGTAGCTCACTGCAACGTCTAACTCCTAGGCTAAAGTGATCCTCCTGCCTCAGTTTCCCAAGTGGCTGGGATTACAGGGACCCACCGCTGTGTGCAGCTGATTTTTTTATTTTTAGTAGAGACAGGGTTTCTCTCTTGCTCAGGCTGGTCTTGAACTCCTGAGCTCAAACGATCTGCCCGCCTTGGCCTCCCAGAGTGCTAGGATTATAGGCAGGAGCCACCACGCCCGGCCTAATGTCTGAGATTCTTGAAGGTTTAATCTGACTTTGTTGAGTATCTACTTGCTCCTTCTTGGTTGTGTGTGTGTGTGTGTGTTGTGATTTGGGGGCTGTGATCTCATCTCTGCTGGTCTTCGTGAACTGGGCTGAGGGTGTGTTCTCCAGAGTGGTTTTTATTCTGTCCCTGCCCTGGTATCCATGGCTCAAGACAAATTTTTGTGTTACATTTTTCACCTTTTACACATGAGTTAAAAAAAAAAAGACCAATGCAGTAGCAATATAGTTAAAGGTTTTAGTCATAGAAAAAGAAATACACATGGCTGTGAAACTTAGAAGAAATGAGTTCTTGTGATATGCAGGCCAAATTTTTTTGCAGGTTTAGTCAGTCATTTTTGACTCTGGCATTTTTCTAATAAAGAAATAATTTTTATATGTAGAATTTGTCAGACTTATCTTTTATGACTGTTGGGTTTTGTGTCACACTTTGGGTGGCCCTGCTTCTCTGTTTTTGAAACTCGTGAAAATACGTCCTGCGTTTTCTTCTCGTGCTTTCTTTCGTTTTAAACATTTGGTCTATCTAGAATTTTATTTTGACAGTAATAAGGGAGGTGTCAGTAACCAGAGCTTTTTTTCCCAGCTAGTTATTGAGTTCGTTAGGATGCTTTTGGTTTTAGGAAACAAAAAATGACCGAAAGTGGCTTAAATAATACGGGGTGTATGATCTCAGCTGACAATAACCGTAGAGGTTGGTGATTAATTAGAGTTAGCTTCTCTGTGAATTTTGTGGCTTTCTCTCTGTGGTCACAAGGTGCCTGCCCATCATTTGCTTATGCGACCACATCCAACGCAGGAAGGGGTGGGGGCAGATTCCTCGTGTGTCGTTGGTGGAAAGTTGGTCACGCGATCACCTCTAAACTCACTGTTGGCAAAACAACGGGGTGACTGTGAATGGCTCAGACCAGTCGAGGTTCTCCCTCTGGAGTTGCACCTGTCTTTCTCGAACGTACTGCAGCCTGATTCTCGAGTAGAGTTGGGATCTGTTGGCAAGAAAGACAGGGGCGGGTGGGCAACTTAACAGGATCGGCTTTGCTGCTTGATTATCCCAACACCATTTATTAAAGAACCCTTTCCCCACTGGTGGGCCATTACAACTTTGCCTTCTGTTAAATTTCTCTGTGAATTTAGGTTTATGTCTGGACTTTTGTCTTCTGTTCCTGCACACGTTTACTCACGTGTACCAGGACTGCTTTCTTTTAGTTACTGTAGCTTTTACGTCTATTTTATTATCTGGCAGAGCTTGTGGGGACTTACTACTATTCTGCCTGAGAATTTTCTTGGCTATTTTTGTTTGTTTGTTATTCAAATGAACTTTAGAAAGAGTTTGTCCAGGTCTGAAAATAATCTTCTTAGTTTTTTTTCTTTCTTCCTTTTCTCTCTTTTCTCTTTTAAATCAGGGTTTTGTTGCGTTTATGAGTGGATTTAGGGGAAATAGGGTAATGGACATCTTTGTGAATTGTCCTATTCATGAACAGGGCATGAGTGGCTTGCATTTTAGTGTACTCGGGTTCTTTTGTGTCAGAGCGGGGTCTCTTAAGCTAGATAGTGAATTATTTATCTATCCACTTACCTGTGCCCTGTTGAGATAACTCTTTCTTTCATTAGCAGTTGGGGTGTCAGCTACTTGAAAGTTCTGTAAACTGACGAAGGGACATTAGGTAACATTTACCTTGGTCCTAGAATTAGCCTCAAGGTAGACATTTTGTTCTTTGGAAATACTTAGTAAATTAATTCTTATTTAATCTCCCCCATCAAACTTTCATTCATCTAGGATAAAAGCATGAATTTTCTTTATAATACTTGAGATTTTAAGTGAAATGCATCTATTAATGTCAAAATTTGGAATTTACACTTACTAAAAATTTCTGTGTATTTTACCTTTTGTTGAAAACTGTTGTATCCTATGCCTCATATTAATCATTTCATATTTTATTTTATAATCATCATACTGAGGATAACAGTATATCTTAACCAGTAAGCCACTTTAATTTGGAAACTTCCGGTCTTACTAATCACTAATGATTTTTAATGCTTTCTTTTTTTTTGTTGTTGTCATTGTGTTGTATTTTATTTGTTGTTTGTTTATTCCTTTAACACCTTCTCAAGTCTTCATGCTTAAGTTACCTTAATGTAATTTTGGACGCCATTAGGTTTTGCTTCTCTAAAATTTTTAATCCACAAATAGTATGTTCTGTTTTCTCTGATTTTTTTTTTGTTGTTGTTAATGTTACTTTAATTTGCACGTATGTTTCTTTTGGTTTGAATGTGCTAAGTTGATCTTTTTTTGGTTCCATTATTTATGTTACCATCCATTTAAAACAGGCCACTGTGGAATCTATCATGAGGGATAAGATGCCCAAAAAGGGAGGAAGATGGTGGTTTTCGTGGAGGGGAAGAAACACCACGATCAAAGAGGTAAGCACGGGAAACAGAAGCCTGCGCTCGGCTCGGCGGGCTCGGCGTCGAGCAGCGAGGCTCACTTCTGTGCATCCGTGTCCGAGAAGCAGGCGCGAGTTCCCGAGAACCAGCCCTGCCGCAAAGCGGGGCGCGCCCTCGAGGGACGCGGGTGGGCAGAGAGGAGAGCAGAGGCGTGTGCAGAGTGGGGGGCACCCCTCTCGGTCAGGGCGCCCCGCTCCGTCGCATTTCTTCATCTGTGAAAAGACGGGGTTCAACCCGGTCATTTAAAAATGAAATACCTTCCTTCTGCTCGTGAGGGCGGCTCTAGCGCGGCGTGCTGAGCGCGGCAGGCTGGCGCTCTCCGTCGTTCCACGGAGACGGCGAGCCTCAGCGTGCGTGGCCGCGCCTTCCAGCTCTGCAGGTGCCCAGTGTTTTCGGATCTCGGGTGACCCCTCCGCCTGCCGTCGGGACACTGCGTCCGCCCGCTCCCCTCCTCCCTGGTCCCCGCTGGCTCCCCCATTGGCTTAGCCCCTGTCAGGGCGTCCTCAAGGCTCGGCTTCTCTTCTGCTTTTACTCCTTGCTCTTCCCTTCGGCCCATGAGGATGATGAGTCTGTTTTCATTTCCAAACCAGACGTTCCTTCCTGCTCCACACCCCTTTGTCAAATAGCCAGCTAAGTGGACGTCTCCTTGTGGCTGCTTCAAGCGTCCCAAACTCCTTGCTTCTAAAACTGGACGCACGGGGTTCCTGAGAGCTCTTCCATCACCGGACCCATAGTCAGAAAGTGGCATCCCTGTCCGTCCATAGCGCACATACTTCCTTCCTCCTCACGCTCACTCCGAGTCCTGTCTGTTTCCCACCTTAATGTTTCTCACGTGTATCTGTTTCTCTCCAGCTCCGCTCCATAGCTCTAAGCTACGGTCATCTCTCCCAGAGTTGCTTCCACGTGGTCTGTGCGTGCCCATCCTTGTCTTGTGCATTCGCTGCACTGTCGTTGGATGGTCTGTTTAGGGTGCCACCTTTTACAGCGAAGACCAGGGAGCGCCCTTACTATGGTCTACAGCACTTGGTGCTCTTGCCCCTGCCTGCCTCTTTAACCTCATCTTTGCCACCCTCCCCCTGCCCTCTGTGCTTTTGCTCGGCTGGCTGAAAGTACATTCTACCCCAGGGCCTTCGCACATGCTGTTTCTTTGCCTAGTGTTCTTTTTTTTTTTTTTTTTTTTTGAGACAGAGTCTCACTTTATTGCCCAGGCTAGAGTGAGTGCCGTGGCGTCAGCCTAGCTCACAGCAACCTCAAACTCCTGGGCTCAAGCGATCCTGCTGCCTCAGCCTCCCAAGTAGCTGGGACTACAGGCATATGCCACCATGCCCGGCTAATTTTTTCTATATATATTAGTTGGCCAATTAATTTCTTTCTATTTATAGTAGAGATGGGGTCTCGCTCTTGCTCAGGCTGGTCTCGAACTCCTGAGCTCAAACGATCCGCCCACCTCGGCCTCCCAGAGAGCTAGGATTA
>VSMD01004061.1:0-14409 GCA_008750895.1 Mirza zaza | reverse complement strand
GCACCTGTTTTCTACAACAAGTCATCCAAACAAGGCTTTTGCTTACCTTAGTATTACCTGATTCATAGCAACACCATGTTGAGTTCTCACTTCCAACATGATAATGGTACAGATAAGATTGTCCTGTGGCAACAAAAAGGAGAAGCAAGAACAAAAAGTAAACATTCTTCCAGCCTACCTTCTTATAGTACTTTTCTATTGTTTTTTTCCCTGAGCCACAACCCCTTCCCTTCCATACACATATATTCTCCAGTTGCAGACTCCCTTTATTCTTTACAGGAGTTTATTCCAAACAGGAGCTTTTCAGAGTTTGTTTTGTTGTTTTTATTATTGTTATCATCATTAATATCTCAGATTCATGCTTCCTGTGGTTTCTGCAAGTTGATTTTAGGGAAAGGAGCCAGTAGCCCATCCTCATCTGCCACCTTGATATTACAAAGCTTTTTTCAAAAGAGTGTTGTACCCCCTAGAAACATACTGTTATCACTGCTGAAGTCTATCTGCTCTTAGAAGATTTCTAATCTGTTTCAGAATTTGATTAAATTGACTCTGTCTTCTCTTATTATTCCCAAGTATTGAGTTCAAAAGAATCATTATAAAACAGGAATAAAAGGCAGGAGACTTTGGTTTCAAGGACAATTGGTCTATAGCTATGTATTGATATCTGTATATCAATACATCTATGAAACAGAAAAACAAACATTAAAACATACATTTCCTGGGAAAAAAGACTCATCTGTTCCACTATAGGTTTATAAGAATTAGCTTTTTATATAAAGTTCTCTTATACCTTCCTCTGGGACTATTTCAAGTCAGCTTTTTTGGAGAGGCACGACAAAATTGGGACACCTGATCACCTCATGTCTCTCGGGCTCAGATTTGTGATTATCAAGCACTTTCTTCTCCAAAATGTTTTTGTCCAGCTGTCTGCAATGTCTCTTTCAGTCTAGCATAGGAAGGGAGCAGGATTAATAGTGGAGCTAGCATGTACTGACCACAATCCAAAAAAAGGAAAAGCTTTTTATATTAGTAGTATTTATTATACTGCATTGTTGCAAATATTAAATAAAATGACCTATATAAGTTACCTGGTGCAAAATAAATACTCAACATTCTAGCAATTATTATTTATCATGTATAAATAGTACAATTGTTAATACTTAAAATAGTATGAGTAAAAAAAAATTTTTATTGAAAATGAAATAATTTTATAGACATTTTGATTATCATAGTAGCTTCACATCATTTAGCTTTGTATTCCTATTCTCCACATCCTAATGTTACTTTTGCATTACTGTCCCTTGGACTTTCTGGTTTCTGGTCGGGGAAATGTGTAGTGTTCATTGAAAGTCAGTTACTATTGTGTTTTAGAAAATATTGCATTCATTGCTAATACATTGGTGGTAATAAGAGGTTCCCTTAAGCCCGAACTAACCATTCATCTGGTAGCAAGGCACTATGTTCTCTGATCAACTTTCCCTCTGAAAACAACTAAAAAGGATAGATAAGAAAATTTTTACTTAACTTATTTTTACTTAACTTATTTTTAGTGTGTTTATGAGCTGTTAAGTTAGTTAGGATACTCAGGGCCAAAAACTAACTGGAAACAGCAATCTAGAGATGTAAGCAGAGTACTGAACAAGGCTCTCAACTTGAGTACCTTTCCTCAACTGAATGAACTTCAACTTCAGTTTTATTTTTGTTTTTGTTTTGGCTCTTATGGGGTACAGGGTACACAAAAAAACAAAGTCCAGGACCTATTTAAGGTGTGGAATCTATTATGACACCACCATACATAAAGCTAGGATACCAAAGGTCATACCCATAGTATACGGGTAAATCGGAAACCAATGAACTAGAAACAGGAGTATTACCTATCTCAAACCTTAGCACTGAATGGAGGGTTGCCCCTGAAAATTCATAACTATAAGATGATCTTCATGAGGATTTGCTGCCTGAACTCATATTATCAGAGTATTCTGAAAAACTTGAGGCTGAGTACTTATTTTAAAGTTTTCAAGAGATACTGATATCTTCAGGTCTGTCTGTGACATGATTACTGAAAAAGCCACTTTCAATCCCAGAAGATAAAGTTCCAAGAAGTAAGCACTCACCTTAAAAGAAAAGCAACACAAAACAACATGAGAAAGAGTACCATGAAGCTAGAGCCTTCAGAAATTGAGAATAACAGAATGAGACCTGCAAGGACTTCAGATACCGGAATTATCAGCCATAGAAGAGAAAACAGTCATATATTAACATGTGAGATATACTTAAATTTTAAATGGATTTTAAAGTAGTAAAAGCAAGAGAGTTTTTAAATTACCAAACATTTTTAAAAGAATAAAACTTCTAAAAATAAAAACTAAATAATTGAAATTAAACACTTTGATGTATCTGACAGCAGATTAGACACTGAAGAAAACATCCAGCATGTGGTAGAGACCAAAGGAGATGAAAAATATAAGTTAAGGGAAATGAAAAAATGGAAAATCCAACATACATCTAAGTGAGTTTCATAAGGGTGGAGAGAGAAGGAACAGAGACATTAAATGGACAGGTTTTGACTGAGAATTTTGCGATATTCACCAAAGATTCAGAGGACTAACATGTTCTGATCAGAATAAAGGAAAACATGCTTACACTTAGAGAAATCATAAAGAAAGTGATGAACACTAAAGGCAAAGAGAAGATCTTAAAAGCATCCAGAAGATAAATTATCTTCAGAGGGATAACAGCTAACTTTTTATCAATACCCATATACATATTTTAAGACCAATAATAACTAAAACTACTTTCCACTAAACCTCTTTAAAAGAACTTAAAGAATACAGTTGGGACTAAAGGAAAATGGTTGTTGGGAGGTTAGAGTTGCAAGAAGGAGTGGTGAAAAAAGACATTGGTAAATATTAATATATAGGTACATACAACGATTTAGTGAATGAATAAAATAATAATTGCAATATTGAGTTGAGAAAAACAAAATAAATTGAAAATAACAGCTAGCAGATAAATCTGGAAGAGAACAACACAACTTAAGTTTCTAAGTCCTAAGTTTCATTTATTGTTCAGGATGATATAAAAAATAAATAACTCTAAAATTTGATATGTCAAGTGTGGGTGTTGATCCCTTTTACCGTTAACACCAAAAGAAAATACAGTGTGTGTCTTACAAACAGGGAAAAGAAAGTTGAATGAGAAAAAAATTTATTCCTTTAGACTAAAAGAAGATAAAAAAGGAGGAAAATAATGAAATGCACAAAGGGTAGGCCAAATAGCATAAAATAAAAGAAGAAAATAAAGGAAAATAAGTTAGCATATATAAGCTAATTGGACTAAATGTTCCATTTAAAAGACAAAAAGAAAATTCAAAATCTATATGCTATTTACAAGATATCTAAAAACTGAGGATGCAGAAAGGATTAAAGTAAAAGAATACCTAAAGATATACTAAACAAATACTATCTTCCCCAAAAAAGCTGCTACTAAAATCTGTTACTCTCAGACAAAAGTGACTTTAAGTCAAAATTAGTACTGCAGAAAAAGAGGACAAGGATCACTATTTGATAACAAAAAGCCAACTAACAAGATTGACTTTATAACCTCAAAATATATAGAGGAAAATTTAATGAGATACAAAGAGAAATAGACAAATCTACCATTATATAGAGAGATCTTAATGCATATCTTTAACTAATAACTCAAGTTAAAAACGAAACAGTAAGTTATAGAACACTTCAACAACATAAAAAGCTTGATCCGGTGGGTATGTCTATAATACAGCATTCAACAACTGCAGAAAATACGGAATATACATTTCTTAGCAATCACACATAAAGCTTTTTTAAAAAAATTTGACTGTATAAACTTGCCATCAAACAGTTTCAACAATTTTCAAAGAATTAATGGAAGATAGAATACATTCTTTAGCCACAGTGCAATTCAAAGTGAATAAAAAAAGATAACCATGAAATTCTGTGTCCTTAGTTGAGTGGTGTCTCCCTCAAATTTCATATCCACACACAACTTATGAAAGTGGTATTTTTGGAAATAGGGTCTTTGCAGATGTAATCAAGTTAAAATTAGGTGGTGGTGGATTAAAGTAGGCCCTAAATCTAATATGTCCAGTGTCATATTGAGAAATACGACAAAAGACACACCCAGAGAAAACAAATCATGTGAAGACAGAGTGACAGATTAGAATGCTGTGTCTACAAACCGAGGGACACCACAGATTGCCAGCAAATATCAGAGGCTAGGAGACAGGCATGGAACAGATTCTCCTTCATAGTTTCCAGAAGAAACCAACTGTACCAACCCCTTGATTTTAGACTTCTAGCCTCCAGAACTATGAGAGAATAAAATTCTGTTCTTGTAAGGCATCTAGTTTGTGGTACTTTGTTATGGCATCCCTGGGAGACTAATATATCCCATATGTTTGAGAATTAAGAAGCATACTTCTAAATGGTTCATAAGTCAACAAAATAAATCATAGGGGATGTTTAAAAAAATATTTGGAATTCAATGATAATGAAAATTCCATATATCTAAACCTAAGAGACGGAACTAAAGCAACAGTTAGAGAAATGTGTTTATAGTCTTAAGTTTATTAATCAGAAAAGAAGAAAAGATAAAAATAAATGAGTTAAGTATCCAAGAGAAGAAGGAGGAATACAAAATAAACCCGAAGAAAGTAGGAGAAGGAAATAAAAGTAGAAACCAGTGAAACTAAAAAAATGTAATAAGGAGCACTGGATGAATTTCAGGAATGTGATGATATCGAATATTTGAAAAGCAAGTTTCAGAAGAATACATGTAATATTCTATTTACATAGATATTAGATACAAGTAAAACTAAACAGGATGTTGTTTTAGAATACAAATATATGGTAAAATGTTCCAGGTGGTATGCTACCTTTTGTCTGTGAGGGAATGGCATGTGAGTGAGGAATGAAGGGAGGGAGGGAGGAAGGAAGGAAGGAAGGAAAGAAGGAAGAATGGAAGGAAAGAGTCTATTTGTATTTCATATTTTCGAATTTTGTTTATTGGTCTTTTACAGTTCTTCTTTTGTGACTTTCCTATTCATATCCTCTGCCCATTGTTCCATTTTTAAACACAAGGTTATTGCTGACATGGAGACCCAGGTTCACAAGTTGAGAGAAGAGCTGATTAGCGTGAACTCACAACGGAAACAGCAGCTGGTAGAGCTTGGTCTTCTTCGTGAAGAGGAAAAGCAAAGGGCGGCACGGGACCATGAGACTGCTGTCAACAAACTGAAGGCTGAATCAGAAAAGATGAAAATAGAGCTGAAAAAGACTCATGCTGCTGAGACAGAGATGACATTGGAAAAGGTAAGACATCTAACTATATTTTTTAATAGTCAGTTGAAACCCATGTCTAAAATGCTCTGCCACCACCTTTATATTTAATCTCTAAAAGGTAATAGATATGGAATTACTCTTTATATTTATAAAATCTTTAAATGAGCAATTTAAGTATCTTGCTCTATGTCTAGGCACCATATCTACAAGGATTTATTGTGTTGATTTATGATATATCCCTATAAAAAATTTAATGAATATCCTAACTTTTCCATTGACTTTCATGGAAGAGATTATATG
Organism: Mirza zaza; assembly: GCA_008750895.1. Taxonomy (NCBI): domain Eukaryota; kingdom Metazoa; phylum Chordata; class Mammalia; order Primates; family Cheirogaleidae; genus Mirza; species Mirza zaza. Next base: position 8,788 of record VSMD01004061.1, on the reverse strand, counting down.
GAATATTCTATTCCACAGTAATTAAACATGCATTGTGATAAAACAATATTGTAATATTGTCAAATATTATATTGATTAGAAATACTTGGACTAAATTTTCCTATGTTAATACTTAAGTTTTACACTTTCCTAGGTTGTCTTGTAATCATTTCTATATTTCACAGTTTTTTTTAACTGTAGCATAAATGATGATTTATTTTCCAGGTTGATATTTCAGTAGAAATAAGAAAAGTCTCATACATTATTAAAATAAATGTCAATAAATGTTTACATATTTTGGGTTGACTTATAGTCAAGGCACAATCTCAAGTATCCTTTTTTTTTTTGATGTTCTGAAAAAATATAAATATTTTATTAAGGTACTAAATGTGAATTACTGTTTGTAAAATTTCCCTTTGAGTTTCTTAAGACCAATCTGTATCTTGGCAATAAGAAACTTGAAAAGGGTAATTTAAGAATCATCTAATCCTATTTAATTTTTTCCACCTTTTCTCCATCTTCAAATAATGTGCCTTCAAAGAGTATACATCACCATACTAGGCATTACTCCATTGATTTCACATAGACTATGATCCTAATGTGCTTTCTTTATAGTACCTTAATTTATTTGAAAGTCAGTTTTCAGCAGACTTTGCCCTTGGCAGCATAGCTTTGAACTCAGAAATAAATAGGAAAAGGGCTCTAAAGAGCTGAGAGTTCACCTGGCTTCTTGGACAAACAGCAGGGAAACTGGTATGGCTGGGAATGTTGATGGCGGAGAAGAGGGGAAGGTGATAAGGCCAGAGAAGAAATCTTAGGGCATGGGCCCAGGTCAGGAAGGTCAGAGTAGGCTAGTGAAAGGGCTTGTAGAGGAGAAGCAGAGGAGGCTTGGCAGGTTTTGAGCAGAGGAGTGACATGATCTGACTCACACTTAGTAGGATCTCTCCAACTGACTTGAGGGCAAAGGAGAAAGTAGAGAGACCCGTTAAAAAGCTATCGCAATAATTTAGACAAGAGGTGTCTAGGTAATAGCAGTAAAGGTGGTAAAAGCTGATCAGATTTGGAGTATGCTCCAAAGGTAGAGCTGACAGGATTTGCTGTTAATTCATACATGAGGCATGGAGGCTAGGGTATAGGGGAACTTTCAAGAGTGACACCAGGATTACTTGCCCAAGCCAGTGGACAAATGGAGTTTCTCTTAGCTGAAAGGAAGAAGACTTGTGAGAGCAATAGGTTGGGCCAATCAGGACATGTTCAGGTTGAGATGCCTTTTACATATCTAAGTGGGATGTTAGTGATAATTCCTTCACAGCAATATAAAATAATGTTTTGATGCTAAAATATATAAAGTTTCAGGAATTAGAGAAATTGCCTTGTACAGAAGAATCTTAGACCTTTGGAAATAGCAGATAAAAAAGAAACTGATGGAGAGGGAAAGAACTCTTACAAGCACACCTCACCTTGGTTTCAATCAACTCTGCTAACAGTTCAAGGTATTTCTAAGTAAATGTTCTTAAATTACATAGATATCAGTGTATCTTGATTTAAGAAAATTGAACTTAGCAAAGCCAGACTTATAAAGCATCCAATACAGGCTTTAATTATCTTGCATTACATATACACATTACAAATATTTCTTTTTAATAGGAGATGAAGTTTTTCAAGTGTAGATTTATATTGACAGGTTAACTAAATTGACAGGTTAAAGGTAATTAAAAAGTTAGTGTTAGAAACCATTGGTAATTCATTTGGCAAACATTTCTGGTAGATTTTCTGCCTCCTGAAAAGGTATATCCCAAGTACTGTGTGGATACAAAGAAAAAAGACAAAAGAAGGTCATTGTCCTCAAAAAGATGAAATAATAGCTATAGCAAGACACATACACATGTACACATCCACAGATAACTATAATGCAAGATGGAGTGTGAATTTGGTAAAAATTATTTTCTGCTGAGGAATAAGGAAATATTAACTAGAAGAGATGTCATTTGAACTAGACATAAATAATGTGTAGGATTTTGGCCAGTGGATGTGGAAGATGGCATTCTGAGTTAAAGGAATAACAAAAACAAGAGCAAACAAAACCATGTGCATGACAAATAGGTTAATCAAGGGGAGTGGTTAGTGATCAGGCTAAAAGATAGCTCAGGGATCACTGAAAGTCTCCAAAGCTACAATAAGTATTTTGGCTTTGTTGGATAAACACTGAGGAGCTACTGGATTTTTTGAGAAACGAAGTGTCAAAATTAAAGTGATTATCAGGAATATGATTCTGTCAGCATTGGCAAGGTATGGTAGCAGTAGAAGGAGCTTATGGGGACTGGATTAGTCCAAGCTACCAGTTCTTGAGGGCACAGTAGAGGTGCCTGAGACATACTAGGGATGTCGTGGTGGCAGTGGGACAGAGAAGACTTTGCAGAAGCATTACAGAGATGGCATTGATTAGACTTGTTAAGTATAAATATAACCCTTAAGTGGGAACATAGAAGTTTCTGATTTGGGGATGAAGATGATGAATTCAGTTAAGAACATGCTGAGTTTGAAGGGCCACACTGTACTTTCACTTGCTGTTAAAATAATGTTTCTAGATATCCTAAGAGAAGACAGGACTGGAGAAAAGCAGCTATGGGAGTCACCCACAGAGAGGGCCTGGCCTTTGGCCTTGGGAGTAAGTGAGACTATTGAAGAGAGTAGAGTAGGGAGAAGGGGACAGAGAGAAAGAGAAAACAGAGGGAGGGAAGGAGGAAGTGAGAGGGAAGAGAGAGAGAGGGAGAGTGAGAAACAACTATGAAAGAAAAACTGAAGGGAACAACTCCATTTAAGAGGTTGGGGAGGAAACAGTCAAATAAGGGTCATCAGGGTAGAAGGAATATGAGAAGAATGAATTTTCATGGAAGTAAAGGAAAAGAATATTTGGAAAGGAGGATTGTCAAGAATGTGACAAATCAGGAAGGATGAGGGTTGAGGAAAGGTCACTGGATTTGAAACAGAGAAGTCATTGATGATCTTGGACAGTGCACTGAAAATGATAGTGTGCACAGAAACATGGTTGCAAAAGATAAGTGAGGAAGTGGAGATGAAGGAACACTCTTTAGTTCTGGAAAATGTGATGTTAAAAGGAAGGTGTAGTTCCAAAGAGCAGCAGGAGTTAAGGAGAGTATATTTTTAGGCTGAACATGTCTTGAGAATTTTGAAGTACATGAGAAAGGACTACAGGACAGGAGCAGCTTAATGATCTGAAGAGTCGTGGATAATTGCTGGCTTGTGATCTGAGAGGTGTGGGTGTGAGTGCAAACCCCAGCACAGACCCGCCTTGGCCCTTGGCTACAAGGGTCCAGGCAGAGGAGATGTTGGTCTGTGCCTGGAATGCACCATGCCCTCTGCTGCCTCCAGGTCTGTACAGCTGTCACCCTCCACCCAGAATGTTCTTTGCATGATTTTCCTATGGCCAGCCTCCTTCTCATTGTTCCACACTCCCAAGAGCATCCTACCCTGACCTCTTTACCTAAAGCCTATGAATACCACCTTTGGCCTTGTGTGACTACCTGAAATCATGTTCATTTGTTTTCTATTTCTTCCCACCCACTAGAAAATAAGCTTTATAACAGGACCTTATCTATTTGTTCATTTCTGCACCACCATGCCTAGAAAACCCAGCACATGATAGGTGCTCACCTGGGATATAGTGAGTGAATGAGTGACAGAGGGATGACTTTCACCCAGGGGGGAAGGAAGAAGAGGATTGGTAAAGACATAGAGAAGTTCTCTGATAAGACTCTGGAAGACCTTATAGCTAATGTCGTCTGTGGTCTTAGTAAAGCATCACAGTAGCCTGCTTAAATGAGGAGTTTCAAGAACAGTAAAGGCAGCCAGGCTTCTGGCTGAACAGATGTGGCATGCAGCAGAAAGGAAAAGGGTGTGAGGGAATTCACTCGTACAGAATTGGAGTTCTGCAGCAGAGTAGGGAGCATGCGCAGTCTGAGTCTGGAGGAACGGAATGCTCCCGAATTGAAGTGAGGACACAGGAATACACGAAGATAGAAATGAGGCCTGAGCATAGTAATCTTAGCTGACACAGATAAAGGCACTGAGGAGGTGAGCCAGAATGTAAGGACTTGTTAGCAAAGGAGGGAGCCTGGGGAAAGGGAAGAGAACGTTAAATAGGCTAGTGTTTAGTGTGATGAGTTTGGTTTTTGTTGTATTGGTGGAATTTGCCAACTTCAAAGTTCATATGTTGATATCCAAGTGCTGCTGGGCGATTCATATGAAGAGTAATTTGTATTTCGGACTGATTAATGTTTTTACTTAACTAGTAAAAGAAATTTAACCTTACAAATGCAGTGAAGACCTAAACTTCGAATTTCCTGAAAGCAGGAAATAATCGTTTCTAAAGCACTAGGGTCATGCATTGTGCCTTGCCCAAAGTAGGCGTTCATTAAATGTTAAGTGAGCAAATAAAAGAATAATGATTAACTGAGAAATTCAGTATAAGCCCTGTGCATGGTAATGTGAATAAATAAATCATTATTGGTTTATCCAAATTTGATTTCAACCCATTATAAATACTTTGGGTAGGGCAAGATACATCTTTGTATTGAAATATTCATTTATATTATTTTAGTGTTATAATTTCCTCCATATTACTTAATAAGTTAAACACATAAATCTTTTTTCAGACATGGTTTTAACTTTTCTACACAAATTAATAAATATTTGAGTTTCTACTATAAAACTTCAAATTAACACTAAAAAGCTAGTAATTCTGTTGCTAGTTGGTTGTGTCATTCTGAAAGTTACTTGAATTCTTCTCACTGTATCTTATAAAAAGTTTAATGTTTCATCATGTTTAAATAAATCTGAAAGTTCAAATATTTCCTAGCAGTTTAAAATCCCATCAGAATTCAGAGGTTTAGAAATTAATTTTGTATCATTGAATATAAAATAGAGGTTCAAAGAGGAGAGGACAGTAATACTGGAATAACAAATAATCTAAATGTAACATTCCATGTGGGTCTGGGTTGTTTCAGTAGCACTTACAATGTTAAGGTTATAAAAGAATTCCTAAGCCCAGAATCCTACCTGAGTTTCTGTCAGTAGCAATTTAGACCTAGATGATATCTTGAATGACTTTGAGTTAAGAGAAACATGAAAAACCACCACAAGGTCAAAATACTTGAAATAGAGAATCCAAGAAAGTAAATGATTGACATTTGCAAATGGAGAGCTTCTTTTCTAGCCTTTTAAAATCTTTTCAAACTGAATTGAAACAAAGCCCATAAAATATGAACCTTTGTGAAAAATTAAAGAACTTTACTAAGTGATGATAGTGGGTAATTTTTAGAAGATTGATTAAAACTTTTGCTATTTAAATTTTGCCAAGCTATTCAGCTATTTGAAAAATAACCATTCTTAAAACAGGATAATTTAGAAGATATGGAAAATAGAGAAACATATAAAATTCTCTGCTACTGCCACCAACCAGATATAACCAATAATAACAATTTAATGTATATGTAAAATAGCTATATTAACTTAGCTGATCCAGATTATACTAATTAAACAGTTCCATCTCTTCCTTTTTCAAAAGCTGTGCTGAGTATATTCCAATGTCATTTGAAATTCTTTGAAAATATAGTTTTCATTGTTTCCTGATATTCCATTTTGTGGATGGCATAATTTATTGTGTTATTCCTTTATTTTGGAACATTTAGATTTTTTAAAAAAGCTATTAAATGTGGAGATTAGCACATTGTAGGTAAACTTTTGTCAGTGTTTTCAATTTTTTTTCCTTAGGTTAAAATTCCACTGGAATTAACAGGTCAATTACATTTCAGAAAATTTGTACTAATTTATATTTATTCCAATAGAGTATCTATTTAGTCCTTGGTATTGTTAGCATTTTTCTTAAGTTTTGGTACTTTTTTTGTAAAACAGTTACTGTTTTTAATTTGCATTTTTAAAGTGATAGATTGAACATTTACAATAGATTACTTGTTATTCGTCTTTCATTTTCTAGAAACTGCCTGTAGGTCCTGTCCTTTGCCAGTTTTTCTTCTTTTAGAGCCCTGATGTTTTTCTCATCAGCTTATATAAACTCTTTTTATATTTAGGATGATAAACTCTTATCTTTGTGGAAAATATTTTTGGTATTTGCCTTTTAATTTCATGATACACAAATAATTTTATTTATATTTAGTCTAATCTGTCCATCTTTTTCTCTGTGAATTCTCCACTATAAATAGTTGGTTTAAGCTCCCTGTTTTAATATTTATAAATATATCAACATATCAAACATTTTCTACAAGGTAACATAAGTAAAAAGCTCTTACAAATTTGACATAGCATTTACCAACTTGGGTTCCTGGTCTGTAATTTTAAGTGGTATCTGAAGGATTATGCTGGAATTCTGCCAGCCTGAAGTCATTAAAAGACTTTGAACAACAATTCAGCATCTTTTTCAAATTTAAGAAAAGCTCCATATGGCATAATTATTCAAAGCTAAGGTCATAGAAACTACTTAAACCTTTGAAATTTATAATTAAGGGATTAATATTAACTTATGAAGACATTGTCATTTTAGCTTAAAATGGATTTCTAATCTCAATTTTGTTCTTTTTACTTTGATCTTTTCCCTGAGTTTTTCCTTTGCTAAGAAAAGTTTTATGTCCTTAAATTTTAAAGTAAATATTATCCTCAAATAGTTTAGATTTATAAAAATGGATTGACAACAACATCCAGTATAATTTTTATTTCCCACAAATGTCAATGAACTTAAAGTTGGCATTTTCCTCTGGGTATATAAGCTACAGTCTGATGTAATGGGTAATGGCACCTCCAACATATAAATAAATTAATTTAAAGATAAAAAACCTAAATGCCAACTTGGAAAACTTATGATGTGTGCATAATTTAAATGTGATAAGTTGTTCATTTATATTAAGATTTCAAATTGTAATTTGTCCATAAATGACCTCAATTGTAAACTTTTCTTGAATAGTGAAAGGTATTATATAAAAGCTAAGACTTTTATTGTCATTTTGACAAAATATACAAACAAAACCAAATCAAACTTTTATAGTGAAATGTGCTTACATATCTGCTTATGTAACAGAAGAAATACACGTTCGTTAGACTCTTTCTTTTTTACATCAGCCCCCAACTCTTCCTACTTTATCTGGTTCTAATGTGAGGCACCTGTTTCACAGTGAGTCCACTAAATAAATAAACTTTTGTCAGTGTTTTCAATTTTTTTGGAATATTGTCCAAAAAATATTGGAATATTGTCTAGGACATTTGTTTATTAAACAAAAAGAGCAGGGTATTTATCATTATTCGTATTGCATAATTACATTGTCAAAGGTCTACCATCCCTACCTGAGTGGGACTGCAAAGCTCAATGTCAGCGTGGAGTCATGGATATAGATGGAAATGGACTGTTCCTGGCTGAATGGCTTTTACAGTTTCCTAGAGAATCTTTTGCTCTTTCTCCCTCTGACTCTTGCTGCATGTTAAAGAGCAGTCCTATTTTCTAGCAATCTAGGAGAGGAAATCAATAGCTTAACTTCAAAGTCTAGTGTCCCTAGGCTAGAAAACTATGCTTTTCTTGGAGAAAATTAAAAGAGTATATTTTATATTAAGATTATTTGAAAATAAAATCTAGAATTATGAATGAATCATTGTTTATATTTAAAGTGAACATTTAAAATTTACAAGATTAATCCTCTCTTATCATTCTGTAGCCTAACTTTTAATATTTTAATAAAACTATTAAAAGATGGGCATTCTGCATTCACCAGAAGTTGTTGGTTTTGTCTTTTTAGGTGCTCTTAGTGAAAACATTTTTACCTAGAATAAACAAAAATCTCTTAGGTCAGTGCAGTAAAAGATGGTGATTTAACCTGAGAAATTGTTAAAAATGTGACAGTTTATTTGCCATCTTCAGAGGTTAATATCTAAACTCAGAAAGTTGGGAGCAAGTGAAAAGAGCAGGTATTTGTACCCTAAGTCTCATGGGGAGGACTTGTGTATATGTATGTGGGGCATGTTTGTGTGTGTGTTTATCCATTTTGAGTTTTGGAGAGGTTTGTTTGTTTTTTGGTGTGTGTGTGTTTAAGATTAGTGCTGATAATTGTAAAATCTTTTCTAAAAATTATTTTATTTATGCATAATAATTGTATATATTCATCCCAGGGATGCAGGGATGGTTCAACATACGTAAATCTATAAATGCAATTCACCACATAAACAGAAGTAAAAACAAAGACCACATGATTCTTTCAAATGCAGAAAAAGCTTTTGACAAAATTCAACACCCTTTCATGATACGAACACTTAAGAAAATAGGCATAGAAGGGACATACCTAAAAATGATACAAGCCATATATGACAGACCCATAGCCAACATCATACTGAATGGGGAAAAATTGAAAGCACTCCCACTTAGAACTGGAACCAGACAAGGCTGCCCATTATCTCCACTTCTATTCAACATAGTGCTGGAAGTCCTGGCTACAGCAATCAGACAGGAAAGTGGAATTAAAGGTATCCAAATAGGGGCAGAAGAGATCAAACTTTCACTGTTTGCTAATGATATGATATTATACTTAGAAAGTCCCAAAGATTCAACCAAGAAACTCCTGGAACTGATAAATGAATTTAGTAAAGTCTCAGGATAGAAAATCAATACACAGAAATCAGAGGCATTCATATACGCCAACAATAATCAAATTGAGAACCAAATCAAAGACTCAATTCCCTTCACAATAGCAACAAAGAAATTAAAGTACCTAGGAGTATACTTAACCAAGGA
>VSMD01004058.1:0-11808 GCA_008750895.1 Mirza zaza | reverse complement strand
ATTGCACAGTCATGGAAACAACCCAAGTGCCCATCAATTCATGAGTGGATAATTAAAATGTGGTATATGCTCACAATGGAATATTACTCAATCCTAAGAAATGACAGTGAGCTAGCACCATTTATGCTATCCTGGATTAAGCTTAAGCCCATTATCCAAAGTGAGGCGACACAAGACATGGAAAATGGGCTCCACATCTACTCGCCATCAAATTGGTACTGACTGATTTAAACTTTGGTTTTCAAATGGTGGCAATGCTTACCAGAGATTCGGTGGGGGGGGGGGAGACCCAACCTTAGGGATGGGATGAGCATTTTGGAGGGGGAGGGCATAACTCTAACCCTTCTTAGGGAGAGGCAAAGATATACAATGTAACCAAAGTGCTAAAAAAACACAAAAAACAACTTTTTAACAGGTGGTGGGCAGGCAAGTGTGGGGAGGAAGAAAGGGGTGTATGCTTCCATAACATGTGTGATGCACACCACCAGGGGATTGGACATATCGGGGGGGAGGGAGGGGACAGGGGCAATATTTGTAACCCTAACAATATTTGTACTTCCATAATATGATGAAATAAAAGAAAAGAAAAAAAAAAGTAGGCTAGGCTAAGCTATGATGTTGGGTAGGTTAGATGAATTAAATGCATTTTTAAAATATATATATATATATGTTTTTTATTTCAGAATATTATGGGGATACAAATATTTAGTTTACATATATTGCCCTTGCCCCTCCTGAGTCAGAGCTACAAGTATGTCCATCCCCCACATGGTGCATATTGCACCCATTAGGTGTGGATGTACCCATCCCTTCCTTCCCCCTTCCCACCTTCCCAACATTGGATGAATGTTAGTACCATTTGTGCTCTTAAGTGTTGATCAGTTAATACCAATTTAATGGTGAGTACATGTGGTGCTTATTTTTCCATTCTTGTGATACTGCATTAGTAGAATGGACTATAGCTCCATCTGGGATAATACAAGAGGTGCTAGATCACTATTGTTTTTTGTGGCTGAATAGTACTCCATTGTTTGACTTATAATATTTTCAGCTTATGATGGACTTATCAGGATGTAACCCATTGTAAGTCAAGAGGCTTCTGTATTAAAGAACATATTAAATTAAATTTTAGTATTCTATGAGAATTAGTGTGAAATATGTTGTGACTTAGGGAACACATAATAAACTTAATTTCACACTGTTCTTTGTAAATTTGTACAGACTTTATGCCAGTTAGTGTCTCTCAGTACCTTGGTATATATATAAGATCAATTCGAACCAATATTACATACTCTCTGCAAATACTAGGTGAAGAGTGAAGTAGTCGATGCTGTTGTTTTGTGTTTTCTGGTCATTCCTTCATAAATATATAACATTAACTCAAGCATTATACTACTTTGTCTCTCTCTTTCCAATTGAATCAATAATGCAAGATTTGCAAGAAGCAGAGATTTTGCTGAACAATTATATTGTACATAGTAAATAGTGAACTTCAATTAGACATATATGTTCTTGAACATTTCTGGAGTCATCCACACCACTAAGGTTTCTACTTCACCATTTTACCCACATTGAATTCAGCCTTCAGCTTTCTCATTGCCTCCTCTCTTTTGGTTTCCTTCTATGGCCTTTCCCTTTTTTTCTTTTCCTTGCAAAAGGAGGAGGAAAAAAGTGTTCTCTTTTTTGTCCTTTCTCTCTTGCAGAGTAACTAAGCTTTTTCTTTTATTCCCTTGGCCTCTGCAAAATACTACTTTCTACCCCAAATAGCTTAGCAGGGTCTTTTTCTTAATAGTAGCAGTTCCTTTGCAGTAAGAATTTGACTGGTAATTGTTGAGATTAAATATTCTCCCTACTATGCATATGTTGGTAATTATGTGACACAGAGTTACTCACAAATATATTGTTTCATTTGAGGAAATAATATTTGCCAATATTAATTGGCAAATTCATGGCATGGGCAGAAGAGAAGGTAGGTCTTGCTTTTGCAAACAGAAGACTCAGGGCATTAGAAAAGCATTTCTCTCATCAGCTATTGTAGAATCTTCACTGGGATCAAAGTCAGAAATTTACATACACCATTTTACCCAGGTCTCAGCATCTAAACACAGAGGAAAGGAAGCATCTTATGGTATGCCCCAGAAGCTGATGAAAGGGCCAAAATCCTATCATGGTAGGAAAGACTATACAGAGGACCTTGGCAAGAACAAGAGAATAATGAAGACTATCCAATATCCCAGCCACCCTGGCATAGTATGTCATCTTCCAGCTTGTGTCCTGGTAGCCAGAATGTCTTCTTTCATCTCCAGGCTTATTTCTTGTTCCCCCAGTGCTCCCCGACTAAACTACTTGTAGTGTCTGAAAAACCACACACCAATTTCTATTAACCCTTTCAGTTCAATCCCAAGTTCTATTTTCTCAATGGTAGTTTCCTTTTTTCTCCAGGAAGCTTAAGTATTTGCATACCCAGAGCCATGTGCCTATTTTCACTATGTCCATTGCCATAGTATAGTTATAAACTCCTAGCTCCAATCATCATGCCTTGTTTATAGGGGGTGATCAGAAAATGCTTGGTGGGTCCATGAAGGAATCAATGGAGCACTTTAGTTTTATTTAAACTGTAGACTAACACAGGATTTTAAAAGATGCAATTAACATCTGTACTCCAGTAAGTAGTTGCTCTCAAGGGGATAATATTCTGTTTTAGAAAACACACTTTCAAAATTTATTAAAACTAGTTATAATTTTTACAAGTAAGAAAGAGTATAAGAATATAAGTGATTCCAATGCTAACAGTTGCTGATTCAAATGCTTCCATAACTTTTTTTAAAAAGTTGCAAAACCCTCAGTTGCCCAGTGCAAATTGTTAAACCATCAGTTTCACTATGCTGAAGAGTTAAACAAGAACGTAGAACTTATGCCATAAAGAGGCTCTGAGACCAAATTACAAGTCACTTTGCAAGAATGATGTTCTCACTGTGACTTGGAAATATTCCTTAGAGGGTCTGTAGTTTAAACTACAACAATTTTTATGTAAAAAGTGATAACTACCGATCAGAGGAAACTGAACTTTGTTTTTAGTTTCTGAGTTATGTAGGAGTGGACCATTTGTGAAGACAACCTACAAAAATCTACAGAGATTTTCATGTGTACAAAGTTGAGTCTATATTTGAAAAAAACTATTATTCCATATATTAAAATTGATATCCAAGTCATATTTATTAATATGTGATCTTTTCTTTCAAATTATGCTGGCTTGTACAAATGCATCATCACAACTTTAATGTTTTAGTGTGGTTATTCACCAGTATTTTTCAGAGCTTTTCCAGTGCTAAGATGGAAAGAAATGGCACACAGTGAACTTGTAGGAGGTAAACTTCTCTTTTAATGCCTCTGGCCTTTCCACTGTGCACTGATTTGAGAATTGGATGCCAACGGCAGTTATTTTCTTCTTTCTATGCCTTAATGGCAATTAATACTGAACATCCAATTCCACAATCCTTATAATATCATACCCCATATCTCTCAAGTGCCAGTGATATAGTATGAGCCTATGCATCACTTTCTACCTGTAGAGCATCCCAATTTTCCTCAGGTGAAGGTCTTAGAGATGCTAAAGCAACCCAGGGATTATCAGATTCTATTTATCACCAGCAATGGGGCTCTGTTGGCATTTAGCTGGTGAGTAATGCAATGCCACTATCTCTTCTCAAGGATTTACTTTGGGCATCAACTGCTTAATTTCACTTTTTCCTATCCCAAGTAGACCCTGAAACAGTAGTTTATTGGAAGTTGATCCTAGGTTAGCACTTACAGGATAGTGGGAAAATGAGCCATAGAAAGAAAGAAAGTCAACTAAGAAACTTACCACTGTTGTCAGCTGGAGCCTTATCTCAGATACAGTGTTGGACTCACACCTCACACTTACTCCCTTAAAATCTGAGGGAGCAGGAGCATTTATCTACGAATTCTCACCAGTTGTTGTTTGAGGGATGAGAGACATTTGATGAAACTGGAAGGCAGACATTAATTCCCTGGTATTTCAAAGAACAGGCAAAGAAATGCACATGCTAACAACTGGAAGTAGAGCTAATGCACCACAGTGGCTCTAGGACCAAGACTGAGAGGCAGCCAATAAGAGTATTTGATTTATATAACCTCAAAATATCAAGAGCAGGTGAATAGAAGACCAATGTCACCTGCTACAATGGAGAAATCATTAACACATTATTCAGTTTCTAGACTAAGCCATTTTTTATTCCAAATTGGAAAAGATGCTTGGTGCCACTAATGAAGAGCCCTGCAACACCAAGCGGGTATGGTAGGTAATTCCCTTCCTGTCCCCAGAGGGATGAAATATTTTTTTCTTTAGCCACTATAGATTCTTAGTTGAAACAGATCCCTGTAGCAAAAGACAGAGTAATAAGAGAAAAACAAAAGTTTATTAACATGAGTATTTCATATATACAATGGGAGACATTCAGGGAATGAGTAGTTCTCAAAGAGGTGGCTTTAAATTCCAGCTCATTCAAAGAACAGTAAATTTTTAGAGAAATGACAAGACAAAGGAAAAGGACCTTGGGTCTTTAGCAATTTGTGAGAAGGCAAAACAAAAACAAAAACAAATAAAACATGGCACATAAAGGCTAGTTAAAGCTTGTTAATATAGATTTGTTTGGTATCATCTCTAGAATGTAAGGGTCTAAAATTGTCTTCAGTGGTTAACCCTTGTTCTCCATGGGAGAAGGGGGTAGGGATAGGATAGCTTTTGCCTCTGTCAACCTATGTCCAGCTTTTAGGCAAACAGGGAGGGCAGAAGGTTTCCTGCATCTGCTTCTTCTCAATTGTCTTCGGCTCAACAATCTTTCATTTTTGGGGGTGGTATATTCTGGTCTCCCACAAACATATGGCATGTATCTAGACAACTCTAGAATACTGAGAATTTTCAAGACTTGTTGAATATAAGGTTGAGCTGCGACTAATATTAATACTAAGGACTCATTTTCTGGCATAAGAGGTACAAGAAACAGCATGTGACCATGGAATCCACTAGTCCTACTATATATCTCATAACTCAACAGCTGTCAGGCTGATAAAATTTTGAAATGGCCTCTTAAGTGTGCAGCTTAAGCCTGACGATGATACCTTGAATGGCTGAGAGTTGACATGCTGTCCTTCAAGATGCAGTATATATTAATACTTTAAACTGAAAGTCATTATATGGTATCATTTTCTCAGAAATTAAAATGCATGAAACTGGGTCCAAGGCATGGGAGTAGGGGTAGGTTCTCTCATCATCACTCCTAATGACCCACTTAGGAGAATGTGTGTTGCTCTCCTACAACTTTAGGCTCTGCTGGAGTAGAGGTACTAGTTTTTTTTGGGGGGGGGGTAATGAGACAGGAGGCTTCTAGCAGAGGGGACACAGCAGAAATTTTCAATCTTCAGCTGTGATTGCCACCTGGATATTTTGGATTCCTGATACCAGAAGACCAGCAGGCAAAGAAAGAGTTACTATACTGGAGGGGTAATTGGGCCTGACTATCAAATAATAGATAGAGATAAGGTTGATTCTGCATAATGGGGGCAGGGAAGAATATATTATGAAATTTAAATGATTCTGTTGGATGTCTCTTGTTGCTTTGTCATCCACAGGGATAGGAGTGAATGGGCAATTGCTTCAACCATTGCCTGAAGACAGCAAGGTAATTTAGGACCTCAGGGATGACAGTTAGTTTATCCCACCATGTAAGCCATAAAAATCTACTGAAGCACAGGCCTAGGTGAAAGGAATCTAGAATGGGTGACAGAAGAGGAAGATGATGAATGTTGGTCTTACTTTCCTTAAACATCCTGCTGCAATTTGTTTTCATTGTGACCACTCATCACCTTGAAGAATTGGTAACAGAGTGAATTTTACATGAGGTACAAGTGGACTGCAGAAAATGCTATCAGTATCCTACCGATAGCCCCTTGCCATGTACTATTTTCACTCAAAAGACCTGGCTGCCAGCATCTATATCTTTTTACCTGTGTTGAAGACATGTAATTAAAAAGAAAATCTTCTCCCACTCCAGATACCTCCACAACCCATATATGTCTACTACAAAGGTAGTAGAGAAAGAAAACAGTTTTATTATTGAATAAGCATTAAAACAGAATGTGACGCTTATCAAAGGCAATCTGTTAAGAGACTACACAGACAGAAAGGGATCTCACCCTTTCACATAGCCGTGCAGATACAACCCATTACAGACATATTTTTGGATTAAAAAAAAAAGTTAGTCCTCAAGTAAGAGGACGTGACAGCACCATTTGGCACATGTAGTTCATCCTAAATTTGCCTGGTAATTGATGACAATGTTAGCTAATTGGCTTACCCAAAGGAATAAAAAATTTCTCATATCTTTATGACAGGAGGTAGTTTTATAACTTGGAGCAAGGCACCCACTAAAGTTGGCCTCCTACTGTCCCCCAGAAACTGGGTGTTTGGACTACTATTGCCTTGATGTTTACATTTCAAAGAGATGGCTCCCAAGTCCTAGAGAAAGACATTACTAGGTCATAAATTCCACAAAAACCTGATTTAGTGTCTAAAAAGATTCTTATACATATCAAAAAGATAAACTACTTAAAAGTTTTCTAAGGTAAATGATCTGACAAAGAGGGAGGAAAGGAAAATCTCTCTGTATTTTCAACAGGCGGATTAAGCCTCTCATTTTAAATTTTTAATGCACATTTGTCCTTAGATTTGATGTTTTCCCCGGCAGTTGGGGCCCATATTTCTTGTGTATATGGGAAGTGAGAAATGCCAGGAAGTTAACAGTCCTTTGATGTGGCCCTTAACCAAAGGTAGGATAACTCGGGTATGTGAACTACACTGTCTCCCAGAGTTCCTCAGCAAAATTGAGCTCTGATGTTCTATAATAGCAACTTGCCTGATATTTAATAATTCACACTTACTATTATGTCCTTCCCTATTTTGTGCCTCTACATCCCTATCAGTGTTTCCTAGCATCACATCCCAAATAATCTCCTTACACTTGAATCTTTGTCTCAGAATCTACTTTCCAGGGAAATAACTAGGACAAAAAAAGTACATTTAGGAAGCTCTTAATTAAAATTTATTTACAGCAAGATTTCTCACAGCCTTAAAAGCCTACATGATGAACCACTAAGGTGGGAATATGGTATGGAACATTTCACCATTGCATAAGATTATAGAGTCTCTTGTTTTATTTTTACAGAGAACATTCTATATTGGAAAGATATTGTCTCAGTGGTTGTCATGATGATATGTTCTTTACGTAAACATAAAGGCTACCACGTTTTTTGAAAGGTATGTAATTTTAGTTTTCGCTTCACCTCAACATCACTTTCAGTTTCTATTAAATATATTTTATTCTCAATAATCTCTCACTGCTGCCAAAAATGTTCAAAGAAGGATGATGATTCTGATTATTGTACTAATCTTTCCTGAAGACTGCAACTCTTAACAAGTTTATAATCATCTCTAGAGTCTTCCTACTCAAAGTGTGAAATCTTTGAACCAGCAGCCTCAACATTACTGGGAGCTTGTTAGAAATGCAGAATCCTAGGTCCTGACAAAGCCATACTAGATCATAATCTGCATTTTTAGTAAGATCTTTAGGCATTTCATATGCACGGCGGAGTTTGTAAAGCAAAGCATGGAAAGCCTGGAGATATTATATATATATGTAATATATATAAATATATAAATTATAAATATATATTATATATAATATATTATATATAAATTATAAATATATATTATATATATAATATTAAAGTAGTAATGTTAAAATTACATTCAGCTGATGATAGCAGAAAACCTAACTATTGCAGTTTAATAAATAGGGATGGATTTTTCTGACATAGCAACACTCCAGGGGCTGAAAGTCTGAGTAGGACACTGTGATTCCATGATATTACTAGTGGCCAGGTCTCCTTCTCTTTCCACTCTGCCATCTAAGTATTTGGTTGCTGTTCTCATGCTTGCTGACTCCTGATCGCAATATAGTTGCTCACATCCAGGTTTCAAACAAGAAGAAAAATAAAGGAGGATGAGGTGGTGCCTCTATTAGGAAAGCAAGTGTTCCAAGAAACCTTCAACTTTTGTCTTATGGGAAAGAAATTTATAAGATGCAAACAAGTCCAGACTAGCATTGTGTAGTTGGACACACTGCCACCACAAATAAAATAAGGTTTTGTTAGTAAAAGACAATAAGAATAAACATTAAGGAGGCAACTACCAGTGTTTACTACAAGAAATAAATTTTCATGGGTAGACATTATTTGTACTTAGCACAAAGTGACCATCACTTGATTACCTGAAACCTCATTTTGCAAGAGTAATTAATTATAATAAATAATAATTAAAAATTAATAACAGAATTATATCTATATAACTATATATAAAATATAATGATATTATATATAAAGTTAATATAATAATTAGATAATCTAAAAATCACCACTTTATACTGTATAGATACAAATTTAAAGTAAACTGTAAAGTAATAATAAAACATACATAATCGGTTATCACATTGGTGAGGAAAAAACTCAGCATTATGATTCTGGATTGTTGTAAAGAATTTTAAGACACTGAAAATAAAAGACGTTTCTAAATGCAAGTGAAATTTAAAAAATCTTAATTATCCTCATTATTTTTCAGTATCCATTATCATAATGTAATATGATTTTCTAAATTAAAAAATTGGTTATGTATAATGTATAATTAACAAGAGATAAAGCTGTATATACAAAATCCAGTTTTCTTTAATGCCATAACTTGTTTGAAAAGCTACAGTGCAATAAAACATTAGCTGAAAATTGAGGTTAGCTATTTGTCAGAGAACATCTATTTCTAATTTCAAAGGTTATTAAAATCAATTGAGAAACTCCGTTTTGCCATATTCTTTCATTCCACTTCATAGCACTCATGTTGAACCTCACAAGGCTTGGACAATCACACCAAGCCAGTTACCATACAGCAACATTTTAAAGTCTATTATTGGCTTATTGCACAGTCATTAAGAAGATTGATTTTTTCTAAAGTAATTTTCATATTTCTGATTAAACTTTTCCATTATATTATTTAAAACATTGTGGGACACATTAGAGATATGTGATAAAGTAAATTAAACTCCAAGTTGAAACCTCATTTAAACTACTATTTTATATTTTATTTCAAGATTTTTAATGAATTTGCTCTTGCAAGAGAGTAATTTTTTTGAGATATTAATTTTTGTTTTGTTTCCGCTGCTATGCTTAACACTTTTCGCATGTCCCTGTAGATACCCTAGCTTTCTCCAGCCCGTCCTGTGTCCCAGGAGGATTAACCCAGGAAGAATCAATGATTTCTTTGCCCACACACTTTGGCTTCATCCAGTTGGACCAAGCCAGGAGAGTGAAGAGAAGGAAGAGAGTAATGTCAAGATATTTTATTCATTCCTATTCCTCCATGCTTCCTCACATCTTGTCGTTTGGTCTGCTGTCAGGCAACCTTGTTGATATGGCTTTCTTCTCCTGGATCTCATAATTGCTACCTCTCCTGTCCTCTTTAAACCCAGGGCTGGTAATGGCACTCTGTTGTTATTTACACAGGAGTGGTGTATCACTCCTTGATGCTTTTTCTAATCCATGTTCTCACCATTGTAAAGAGTCACTTTTCTAAAATCCCCTTTATGACCAAACTTGAGTGCACAGATGTTTCTTACCAGGACCCCAACTCACATAATTGCTATAAGTACATTTCTCTTCCCTACTCTAAAAACCTAGGAAAGTTATAAAAGTCGATAAATTACTTTAGAATTTATAACTGTATAACTGCTACACTTAATTGCCTTAGGCACACACTCCTTCGCTTGTGAACCTGAGACAGATGACTGATGTCCCCCCTGTACAGACAGAACACGTTTTTTCTTATTTCTTCAAATCACTTTTGAGATTTTCTTTAACCTCACTTCCATCCTTAGTAATAGGTATGTTTTATACTGCAGGTTATATTTTGTCATTTGTTTTTCCCTGTAAAAAATTTTTAAACCAATTTACCAAATTTGTGTAAAGCCCTGAAAATTCATTTCTCTTTAATTACCTATAAAGGCATTTATCTCTCTACTCTAAATATGTGTTGATGCCTAATTAAAAATAAAATAAGAATCTTTTGTGTGATAAATTTTTATAGCATTTTATGAGTATAAGAAATAAAATTAAATTTCGTAGTCAACAAGCTGTTAATTTTTGTGGTTTAGTAATAAAAGCTTAGATGTAATAAAAAACAATCTAGTGATTTAACCTGGAAAAGAATCAAGTCCCTTAAAATAATTTAAGGCTATTATTTTTTAACATAAAGTAATTCATATTCTGTTACTTTGAACAAATAGCAAGTCAATTTAAGACATTACTTGCTAGACTTTTAAAAGTATTTAAAAATAGATCAGAGTCCTTAGTAGTAGCTCAAATATCAACATCGCTATATGGGAGGGAGGGGCTTCAAGATGGCTGAGTAAAGCCATCTGGCATTCATCTCCTACACAAAGGAGAACCAAAAGCAAGTAGATAATTACACTTCAAATAGAGCATCTAAGAGAGAACACTGGAATTCAACAGAGAAGTGATAGGAAACACTCGAGGCACTGAAGAAGAGAGAAGCAAGGCATCCAGCTCAACCAGGATTGGCTGGGAGCCTGGAGTGCAAGAACAGGGTAAGTGAGAGATCCCAGCAGTCCACATGCCCACCATGGACTCCTGCAACTGTAGCCACAGGAGAGCCCACCTAGCCTTGGAGGCGCTGAGGCTAGCATAGGAAGCTGTCTGGAGACCATGTGGTGGCATTGCTCCAGGGAGGAGGCTCATGCTGGGGCCCTCAAGTCCTAGGCAGCTGCAGCATGGTACCATTTTGAGAGCTTAGCCCCACGAGACTGTACCCTGCCCTGGTCCCAACAGCCCCTACATCTTCACATCTCTGGACCCCTACTGATTTCCTCCCTGCATTTACCTGGAGGGCTGCCATAAAGTGATGATGGTTGGGCCCAGTGACGTGGCAAGGAGCACTCTAGCACACACAGTGTTCTGCACTCCAGGAAACAGGTGGTACAGCACAGCAGGGAGGCTATGGCTGAGACAAAGGAAGCCAAAGTTCATACTCCTCAAAGCCTGAAACCTGCCTGCTTAGGGCCACTGTCACTGACAGCAGCCCTGTCCCTGCCAGCAACAGTGCTACAGCACACTTTTACACACCCTGAAGATTTGCCCCACCTGCAGCTACTGCCAGGGCCTATAGCATGCACCACTAGCAGTGACTCTCCAGTGCACCAGGAGCAGGGATGCCACGCACTTGTATATATCCTAAGAATAGGCTCACCCCACTATTGCTGCTGCCATAGCTAGGGGCCAAAGCACACCTGCCCCCCTAGAGCCTGAGAGCTACCTGCCTGTAGCTGTTGTCACTGATAGCAACCCTGTCACCCACCCCAGCAGCAGGACACTTGCATGCATCCTGATGATGGGGTCTCCCCGCTTACCACCACAACTGCTGTAGCTAGCCAAGTACTACACTGGGGGCCTGGGAATCACTCCACCCTGTCCGCCACAGCCTGCACCCAGGCACACCATTAGGGGGCCTGAGGACAGGCCCATCTGGTTTGACACCACCTAACCCAGTGCCCACACATGCCACCCAGGGGCCTGGAGATCACCCTGCACCACCCACCACTGCTGGCAACTATGTACTATACTCAAGGGCCTGAGGACAAGAACACCTAGCCTGCTGTTACCATCACAGCT
>VSMD01004057.1:0-14715 GCA_008750895.1 Mirza zaza | reverse complement strand
AGAGCATAAGACATTCTATTATAAAGACATCTGCACCCGAATGTTTATAGCAGCACAATTCACTATTGCACGGTCATGGAAACAACCCAAGTGCCCATCAATTCATGAGTGGATAACTAAAATGTGGTATATGCTCACCATGGAATATTACTCAATCCTAAGAAATGACAGTGAGCTAGCACCATTTATGCTATCCTGGATTAAGCTTAAGCCCGTTATCCAAAGTGAGGCGACACAAGACATGGAAAATGGGCTCCACATCTACTCGCCATCAAATTGGTACTGACTGATTTAAACTTTGGTTTTCAAATGGTGGCAATGCTCACCAGAGATTCGGTGTGTGGGGGGGCACCCAACCTTATGGATGAGATGAGCATTTTGGAGGGGGAGGGCATACCTCTAACCCTTCTTAGGGAGAGGCAAAGATATACAATGTAACCAAAATGTTAAAAAAAAAAAAATTTTAACAGGTGGTGGGCAGGCAGGTGTGGGGAGGAGGAAAGGGGTGTGTGCTTCCATAGCGTGTGTGATGTACACCACCAGGGGATTGGACATATCAGGGGGAGGGAGGGGGCAGGGGCAATATTTGTAACCCTAACAATATTTGTACTTCCATAATATGATGAAATAAAAGAAAAAAAAAAAGATATTACATGGAAAAAAAAAAAGAATACAAGATGCGGTGAAGAGAAAACTCACAGAATGGGAGAAAATATTTGCTAACACACATATCTGATGGGATTAATAACTAGAATGTACAAGGAGCTCAAATAATACAATAAGAAAAAATCAAATAATCCAATAAAAAATGGGAAAGGATTTGAATAGACATGTTTCAAAAGAAGACATGCAAATGGTCAATAAGTATATGAGACAATGTTCAACATCATCAGTCATTAGAGGAATGCAAATCAAACCTACAATGAGATATCATTTCACCCCAGGTAAAGGTTACCACAGGCTTTTATTAAAAAGACAGTCAATAACAAATGCTGGTGAGGATGTGGAAAAGGAAAACCCTCATACACTGTTAGTGGGACAGTCAATTAGTGCAACCACTAAGGAGAACAATATGGAGGTTCCTGAAGTAACTAAAAAACAGAATTACCATATGACCCAGTAATCTCATGGCTGGGTATATATCCAAAAGAAGAGAATTCAATGTATCAAAAAGATATCTGCATTACCATGTTTATTGTAGCACTATTCACAATGGCCAAGATTTGGAATCAACCTAAGTTTCCATGAGCAGATGAGTGGATAAAGAAATTGTGGTCCATGCACACATGGAATATTATATTATATATTCATAAAAAAGAATGAAATTCTGCCACTTGCAACAACATGGGTGGAACTGGAGAACATTATGTTAAGTGAAATAAGTCAAGCACAGAAAGAAAAATCTCATATGTTCTCACTCGTATGTGGGAGCTAAATTTGAAAAACGATCTCGTACAGACAGAGTAAATGAATGTTGCCAGATTCTGAGAAGGGTAGTGGGGTGGGAGTGAATAAAGTGGGGATGGTTGATGGATGCAAAAATATATTTAGATAGATAGAATGAACAATATTTGATAGCACAACATAGTGACTATAATCAGTAATAAGTTAGGGTATACGTTAAAATAACTAAAAGAATGGAGTTTGAATGTTCCTAAGACAAAGAAATAATAAAGGCCTGAGGTGATTAATACCTCAATTACCCTGATTTGATTAATTTACATTGTATGCCTATGGCAAAATTTCACATGTACTCTACAAATATATACAAATTTATGTACCCATAATAATTAAAAATAAATAAATACTTTAAAAAGAATACAATGTGCAGGATTTTGTTTTTTCCAGCCTTCCTGGGACTTATTTCCTAAGTCACCTGGTGGTAGAGCAGAAGGTAGAGATGGAATTTGTTTGAAAATATAGATCTCTGGACTTGACTATAAGACATTCTGATTTGGTGGTCTAAGATGATGTCCAGAAGTCTGTATTTTTAATAAGAATCTCAAGGATTTGGGGAGAAAAATGGTACTTAGCTATCAGTGTTTAGTTTCAAAGATTATGAGAATTTACAGAACTTGGTGTAATTCTCTTCTTCTAAAATCCTTAGTTTTCATTAGATTTATCTGGGTTGAGAAACTTTATTTAGGGATATAGGTATGCCCAGAATTTCAGGAATTAGTTTGGTATGAAAAGATAATTTAAAATAATTCAATTAATGGATTCATTTGAACCACATTTCAGAGGAAGTTTTGTAATATAAACAATAAATTCCTTATATTCTGTAACGAGCACTCTAAATGAGAAGCTATTCAACTCAGTGGTATAATAAAGGAACAGTGCCTTAATTTTGGATTACTGTGGGTGCACAATAAGGTGGCAATTCTTCTCCTTGCTTTCCCCTTTTAACCCACTTTTTATACTCTGCACCTCCTCTTTTGTCTATTCAAAATAAGTAAGGATTAGTAAATATTCTACTGGAGTTCCCCATAATCTCAGTGACACATTCAGTGCAACAAAACATCCTTTACTCCCAAGAGCTTGAAGCTAAAGCTTCCTATTCAGAAAACTTGTTGACTTCATTTGCTCCTGGGACACAGCAAGAAATAATGTAGAAAAAAATAAATAAATTTTTGCATGACACACCAGTCCAGTTTGAATCTTCAAACTAAAACAGGCAAAGGAGGTGTTTCTAAACTCAAGAACTATAAAGTTCCAATTTTGGATTTTTGACTATGTATTATAAAATAAATCACTTTTAATTGATTTTAGTCTATTTAGCACAATGAGGGCATTATCACATGTTTCCAAGGCATGGCTATAGAATACACCAAAATTTTCCTAAATAATCTGTTACTGGAAACTTCCAGGAGCTAAGCATTATTTTCACTGCTGCATCTCAGAGAGCCTTTGTCAGCATTCCCCATGCTGTGTTTGGGGGTCTGGGACTTCTGTGAAGGCTAGTCATTCCATTTAGCTTCTTCATGACTCATTGATCTAGCTTTTAGACACTGCTTGAACTTCATGTTTCTTAGAAAGGGGTTAGAGCTAGTAGCAGACTGCTCACCAGGGACAACTTGGAATGCCCCTAAAACAATATTAATGATGGCCTGAGCAGGATATGTAAGAGAATCTGAAAGGTGAAAAATTATAGGCCTATAAGGTATATTCCCTCCAATGCTTCCAATTTTGCTCTGGGGTGGATTTTCTCTAAAAATATGTTATCCAAGTGACTGTTAAAAACTCCAATAGCCATAACTTCTCTCGGTTTTCAGCATCACTGCCAAGTTTTATGGTGAAGATTCTGCAAAGCTGTAGAAATCTCAAATCTGGCACACGCTCAGACTCACTACTCAGGGGCTCTAAATAATAAATATTCTTTATCCAATATGCAATCCAGCTATCCTTCCAGCAGGAGCAAACATGCCTGTCATAAAGCAGAAAAAAGTGGAGATTCTAGAGACATTTTGTGTGTTTTAGTTTAGCTTCCTCTGAAACTACAGCCTGAGAAGGGGTTTCAGGGCATGTAGTTTGTCTAAGACATGATTTCGGAAAGCAGAAGTCAGGGAGAGAGGGAGATAGAAAGACACAAAAGGAGGAAAAGTCAATATAAGTGTATATTATTGCTTCCACTGCTTAAGGCAACTGGGCTCAGTTCATCCAGAACCTCTGAGAAATGAACAGAATACTTCCCAGAAATAGCCTCATGAAAGTAAGGAGGCTGAAGCCTTTATCCACTAATACTTATCTCCCATTGGTTGAAGGTCACTGCCAAGGGCATTAGCTTCAGGCTGTTCCTACAAATGGACCAAACAAGCTCTGTTGGCATCTCTGAAAGCCCTGGAGCACAATGCATTGATTCAGGCTATGTTTGCTGGGATACAGCAAGGTGAGTCAGACTTGTATGCCACTGTTCACTCAGGTGAGGCTGAAACTGAGATGAGCCAAGGGCATCTTCTACAGTCCAGCCTAGGCCACTGTTCAAATTGCCATAAGGGACGTGAGTCCCTCAATAAGCGCACTCTGTTCCTGCATCTCCAAGGTGGGGACTAGCTGAAATATCCATCAAAAAGCTTTCTGCAGGCAGATTCAGCAGAACAAGCAATGGCCTTCTCTGCTGCAATTGATATCAAGACCATAATTGGAATCCATTATCTCCTCTTCAACCTCCGCTTCTAAATTTCTCTCACTATCCAGCACTTCTGCAGAACTAAGTTGTTTACCTGGCAGACTGTCCCAGGCCTTCCTGCCTAAGGGGTCTGACTTCTTGGTTGCCTTGCCCTTTTTGAGCCATGGTTGCCACAGTTGTCTATTCACAGTTATCATCAGGCACAGAAGCACCAAGGGACACCCCAGTGGATCCTCGAGTTGTAGACATACTCTTCCTTCAGCTCCTGATGGTGATCAGAATAACACTCAAAAATACAACTCATTTTGTTCTGAAATAAGGAGCCCAAAGTAAATAATCAGAGCTCCAGTTTTAGGGGAACTTGTCCCTTAGTGAAAGATTGTCCCCTCTTTCCCCTTGACACCTCAACTCTAGGAATAACATTTATTGGGTGTCGGGCAGGTGGGAGGGGGGAGAGGGGCATGGGCAATATATGTAGCCTTAACATTTGTACCCCCATAATATGCTGAAATAAAAATGAATAAATAAATAACATTTTCAGTAAAACAAAAACAAAAAAATGATCTGAATTACACATATCCTGCAGGAGTGTTGCAGGAAGTGAGAGAGAGGCAATTGTGTCAGTGTATTCACTGTATCCAGATGTCTATGAATACCTATTCCCCCAGGTCTCAAGGTGCTATTATTTCCTCTTAAAGCCCTTACTTTAGCAAAGGATACTTCTCAAGATTATATATTTAGTCTCCATCAATCCCTTATCCTTATCATTCAATTCTGGGCTACATTTAAAATATCTCCTCCCTATGGCTGGAGGAGATATTTGAGTGTTGCCATGGAGTCTTCCTGGCTGTCAGAGCATGCCCTGCATTGATAGTTGAGAGGAATGAGGAAGCAGAGAAATTGAGACAAGGAAAGATGGAAAGCCAATATAAGAGTGCATTACCTAGGATATTACTGTAAGCAGTAGTAGCTCAATTCTTCCAGGACTGCTAAGAGGCATAGAGAATGCTCCCAGAATTATCTGAGGGCTCCATTCCCCCAGTGGAGGTGCTAAATTTTTTGTTTTCCAGGCTGTTCATGAGCACAGGCTGAAATGAGATCCCACTAAGTTAGATAAGGTCTTGTGCAAGAAAGGCAAAAGTTGAAGGTGCTCAATCAGGTGAGACGCTGGCAGCATGAAGCAGGCTGAGCTTCACTGGAATTGTCCACCACAGTTGAAAGTAAGAAAGGTATAGTGCAGGTTATTGTGAAGATAACAGGCAATGTGTCTGCTGCAATGCGTTTCAGGGAAGGAGCAGTCTCTTCACCTGACCTAGCCCTCATCCTCCCTGTGTCGAACACTGTCCTGCTAGCCATCCTGCCCAAACACCTCCCCATCAATGAGTGTCTGTGTAAGTGCCCAGAGAGCAGCCAGAGACCCACAGTGCATTCTCCTGCACTCTGTGTACCACCCCACAGGGGAGGCTGATTGCATGTAAAAAGGCTGGCAGATGTTTCTGCAAACTTTGACCTCACATTGTATAGTGGGAACCCTTGTCTTGCACCACTCCTCACAAGGCATGTCAAAATCTGGCCACACTGAGCTCAATATTCTTCTCCAAAGACAAGAGGCAGGGGGTTGTGGCAAGCACAGGGCTTGGGAGAATGAAAGACCAGGGTCTGTCTTTCTTTCTTTCTTTCTTTCTTTCTTTCTTTCTTTCTTTCTTTCTTTCTTTCTTTCTTTCTTTCTCTCTCTCTCTCTCTTTCTTTCTCTCTCTCTCTCTCTCTCTCTCTTTCTTTCTTTCTTTTTTTTTTGAGACCCAGTCTTACTCTATTGCTTGGGCTAGAGTGCCGTGGTGTCAGCCTAGCTCACAGCAACCTCAAACTCCTGGGCTCAAGTAATCCTACTGCCTCAGCCTCCCGAGTAGCTGGGACTACAGGCACGTTCCACCATGCCCGGCTAATTTTTTCTGTGTATATATATTTTAGTTGGCCAATTAATTTCTTTCTATTTTTAGTAGAGAGAAATCTTGCTCTTGCTCAGGCTGGTTTCAAACTCCTGACCTTGAGCAATCCTCCTGCCTTGGCCTCCTCCAGAGTGCTAGGATTATAGGCGTGAGACACCGTGCCTGGCGTAGACCAGGGTTTAAACCCTGGCTTTTAACCTGCTGTGCATTCTTATACTGCCCAAGCTTTGACTGCCTCACCCTTAACAGGGGGATATCATCTCTTTTCACAGGCTAGCAGAAGGATTACATTTTTGTTTTTTTGTGTTTATATACAGTACATATAGTATGTAATGTGCTCTACACACTACCCGATGTATAGTAAAGTCTCTGTAATTATCCCAGTGGATGGGAGCTTTTACCCGGCTGGGCCTTTGCCATCTCCTCCATTTTCCTAGACTGCACCCCTCCCACGCATGCTTCACAGCCTCCTCTGAAGTGTCCTTTGATGAGCTTAGTCAGAATTAGTCACCGCTCAGTGCCCAGCAGTACTCATGGGCCAAATACAGTCTTATGTAAGACGTTGCCAGATGCCTTGAGAAAATCCCCCTTCTGCATTTCTCCTCATCTATCAGTCTAGTAACCCTGTTGAAAAAAGAAAATCACTTAAATCTTACATGGCTTACAGTTAGAAAACCCATTATACCCTTCTAGCTCTTCCCAAACACTTTGATAAATCCCTCTCGACTCCTCCATGGATAGAATATGTAATTGGTAGAATCAAAGACTGGTGGCCGTCGATAGTTCATAGATATAACCACCTCCCAGCTCACGTCCTCGAAGATGCAGTTGCCAAGAGACATGCAGGAGGTTTATTGGGGAAGCGCCATGGAGGCTAAAGAGGAATCAGGCAGGAGGAGGAGAACAGAACAAAGGCTTTAGCCTGGGATGCAGGTGTGGCCACTGTGAGAAGAGGAGGGAGAGGAAAGAGGGGTCGGAGGGGGTAGGAAGGGCCTCAGACAGCAGTGCAGTTCCGAGATAGTCTCACAAGCCAGTGTGAGGTCCACAAGCAAAGGCTGCTGTTGGGAACTCCTGGTCAGGTGCACGTGGCCTGCTCCAGGAGCCCTGCTGTGCTCAGTCACTAATGGGAGCAGCAGTGGGTAGCAGGGCCTCAGGTCCTGTCCTGTGTACTGTAGGGGAGTCAGAATCGCAGCCTCCATGGGAGGGACTCTTGGCAGAGATAGTAGCAGAGCATCTCCTTGGCCACAAACTTACCTGTGTCTCAAAGCAACACTATTTTGTTTTGAGTCTTTGAGTATATATGATTTCTGGCCCAAATTCTCTAAATAGTTTGGGGTAAAATTTGTAAAGACCAGAAGACTCATTTAGAGCTAAGTGTATAAATGCACACATGTAGGTCTCATATAATGTCCCATAATCTCTTAATAGCACAATCAGTAAGATGGTTTTGAGTCAGGCAGGAAGAGATGGTTGTTCTGATATTCAGCACTCATTATCTCTCCTGTGCCTGACATTTGGCTCAGCCCGTTCAGTCCTGTCCTGTCCCAGATGTGTAGAATGTTAAATGAACAGTTAGCTAAGGTTTGGTTGTGCTGAATGTTTATCTTTTCTGAGTAGTTGACTGCAGAATTTTTGCTGCATCATTGGACTCTGGCATTTAACCAACTCCAGGCATTTCAGGTAATGCCTTTGACTGATCCAAAGCTTTCTGTCTCATTCAGTGACTTACTCCTTCCTTCTTCCACCCTCTGCACATTTCTTGTTAAGGGATGTTCGTGGCAGCTGCAGTTGGCAGGTTGAGAGCAGGGCCTCAGACTGCTCTTTTAACAGAAAGCTTTGTTTCTGTCCTGCGGTTTTATCAAACAGCTTCACAGGCACTTTAATGAGTTTGCCAAGCTCATCTTTTGTCTCCATTGATGAGAATTCAGCTGCATATTTTTCTTCTAGGAGGGAGTCTTTCTCTGTCTACAGATCAATTTGGACTTGACGTTTAAAGCTAAGACTTCCTTCCATTTCTGAGTAGTTTTGTTGATAACAGTTTCTACACTCTGTCAGTTCCAATGCTATTTAGTATCTTTTCTAATTTAGCGTTAAGAACGTTGCAGAAAATATAAACAACCTGATACTTCTGGGACTTCTGACACTCCAGTGTCAGTTGGAATTTGTCTGTTTTGTTGATAACCAAGAAACCAGACAAATTTTATCTTTTCCACATCCTACACCATGGCAAATTGAATGCCATGAGATTTCTCTTTCAGGTGAAGTGACAGTTCACTAAGGCAGTTTTTGGTGTGGAGGCGCACACATGTCACTTGATTTTGTCTCCCCAAAGAGAGCTGAAAGTGGCAGGCGTGATCTGATAGGGAGAGCAAAGACTTAGTGTCTGTGAATGACTCTTACTGCTGCCCAAAAGATGAGGTCCAGGTATTAGAATATTATCTCAACACAGCAGCCAAATTCTCATAGGTGATGTCACCAGATAAAAACCTGTTCGGCTCTGAAAAGAGCATTTCTTCCTTTAACCATTATCTGCCTTCCTGGGATAATCATCATTTAAGAATGAAATGCTTCACAAACAGCAGTTCATTATTTATCAAACCTCTTTCTAAAAGTAAAAAAAAAAAGAAGTGTAAAGGTATAATCGGGATAATGTCTGAGGTGGTGATTTAAAGCAATTATTGGCGTGTTGCTATTTCCACATTCTGACCATTCTACTTAATATTGGTTTTCACTTTTCTTTTTATATAATCTCATTTTAAATTAGTCACCAATTGTTTGGCGTACAGAACCAAAGAGAATTGTGTCACTGACAAAAATATAAGACAGAAATAAGACACACATTACTGAGTACCTTCCATTATATTTATATATGCTTTTCTTCTGCTGGCTATTTTATTCCACTTATTTATGGCAATAAAAAGGGAACTTTTTCCCCTTTCCCTTTGGATACATTTTTATTTTATTCTATTTTACAGTCTGTTTTTTACAGGGTCATCTGCTGTTATATGCCTTTGTTTCTCTCCTTCCATCAGAGTGGCCACTTAGCACAGCGCCAGATTTCAGGACAGGAAGAATCACAAAGGTATTCAGCCTCCACTCTCCTCTGCTTGACCTCGAGGTCTGATATTTAAGGGGGCCTCTTACACTATGTCCCCACATGACAAAGAGAATGCTGTGAATGCCTCGGAACCACTTTCAGTTCAATTCCATTAAGCGGAAATTTATGGAAAGTAGTTCCATAGAGTTATAGGGACACACTTTTTATGATTATTATTATTGATTGCAATTGGTTTCAGGCCCGTTCTATACCTGGTATCTAGGGTGCATGGTGGGGATGGAGAAGGTTCCTGTGACCTTGGATTCGACTATTTGTTTTCCTATCACTTTTCCTTGAAGCACGAAATGCAGGAAGTCTGTTCTACTTTATATACACTGAAGTGAATTTTAATTTTTCATGGTGGTTTTACTTTCTGAAAATTTTAATTTCTTAGGATTAATCTTCTTTAGAGGATAGTCTCAATGCATAAGAGTTTAAAGGGGGAACAGGTTGTAATGACATATACCAAATTCTAGCATCATAGATGCTGGCTAGAACAAAGAGCTACAGGGAAAGAATTTTCAGACTGTGAGCCTTCATGAAACCATGCCAGAAAGAAAAGAGAAAATAATCAGAATTTATTTATGGTCATTTACTCTTTACTCTGTCTTCCAGTTTCATATAGAAAAAATGTTTTAGATGAAAAACAAAGATTGTAACGATATTTTTGGAAAGGCAAACATTCTGTGATACAATCTCTGGCAATAGATGAAACACTGAATTGTAACAATCAGGAAATAATTATCAATGTCCTGTAGTATTCCCAAAGAGGAAAATGAGTGTAACTGGGTTCTCTTAACTGACACATGATATATGACACTAATGGGAATGGCTGTGTCCCAGGGCTGCTCAAGGCCTGTCCACCACGGTTGCAGAGAGGGGAAGAACGGTAGTAGCAGCACGATAGGAGGTGAGTGTGGAGTGGATGTGCCAGGTCAAAGGAAGAGTTGCCAGGTCTACACGTGCTTTAGGGGAAGTCCACAGAGTGGATGCATGGAAGAGTTGGTCCCTGCAGTTGGTGACCTATTTGAGTGTGGAAAGTCCTGGAGGTTGGAAAAGAGCATCATGGCTTAGCTGGTGAGCCTCACAAAAAAGCCAAAAGGGAGAAATCAGCTCTTCTTGGCTCCACTGTCCAAGCTGTTGGTGAACTGGAACCTGAGACCCTCTTGTGACTCCAGGATGAAGTCAACTCAATTCGCACGACATCCTACGTGACTTCTTCTGCAGTTGGTGCTGGTAAAAGGAGGGTGCTGTGGCAGCAACAAGACAGATCTATCCCCTAAGTCTCCCAGGTCTCTGTCTACTCCCACATCATGCACCTGTGCCGAGTCTCTGCATCTCTGATCAACCACCTTCCCAATTTTGATGACCATGCACAACTCTGCCCCCGCTGTTCTCACTCATCAGTGCACCAGATTTATGGAATAAGAGAGAACCCTACACGGACTCATACTGGGAAAGGAAAGCAGACATGGGCAGTCGTGCTGAAAAATGGCTGTAAGGACAGACCACTCTTTCCCTGGCGTCTGGAACTTGAATGAGCCTTTCCATGAGAGTATGAGAATTTTAAAATGTGCTCTGGAAAATATTAGATATAACATATTAAAATATTCTCCAGAAATTCAATGACAAGTGATATGAAAGTGGATTTGCTTTTACTATGAGGATTGTTCAACTACCCTTTTCATTTTATTGCACTCAAATACCAGGCATTGTGATTGGCCCCGAGGGCAACAGAAACTGGGAAGTCACAACTTCATCCCTCAGGGAGTGCACAGATGATTGGAAAAGAGATACTGAAACAGATAAACACCTTTTGGCTATTTTGTGCTGTATGAGAGGTGGGGAATTTGGAGAGGGGCCAAGAGAGAAGGGGTCACATCCCTGAATGTCAGGGAAGGGTGCCAGGAAAAAGATCCTTGTTTTGTCACCAAAGGCTTTATTTTTTTTTTACCCAGTTATATTGATCTTTCAGTGACGTATATCCAAACTAAATGGCTTTATGTTTTTAGCAATGATAAATTTTCAGGAAAAGTCAAGAATTTTGAAGAAGTTTCTCAAAGAAACAATTTCACAAGCTAAAACCCTGCAAAACTGATGGAGCTTGGGTAGTAATGCCGATGGTGAATAAAAAGCTTAAAAAATCCTACATTCTCATTGGACATAAAGCCTAAAAATTTCAGATGTTTAAATACAGATCATTTCCTTAGATTTTACGCTGCTCCTATAGAAAACATTCAGCTTAATGAAGAAAAAATTAACAATTCTTATCCCTATTTCTGCCCAAAACATGCACAGCATGTTGTAAATTCTGATTAACATTTGTATGGTTAAAAAAGACAGTAAGAAAGAACCAGAAAAAGTCAATCATATTATATTTTAAAACTTTAGCAAATAAGCTCCTGATCATTGAGTCCGTGGTGGTGTCAAAGGCATCTACTATTGACCTTATAATTTTTAGGACATGTAATATATACAGAAAATGAGACTTTGTTTTTAGATAACTTATGAAAATTAGACTGGTTACTTTATGATCCCCTCTCAGACGTAAATAGTAAGATGTGTGTCTTTTCTGACTATACCTCCTAGGAAAGTGCTTTGCGAACTGCATGGACCAGGGTGAGGGGTGCCTTGCTGCTTGTCCACACTCATGTTGCAAATAACACAGGATGTGTTCACCATCTGGATGGAGAGATGATGCACAGCCTGGCTAACAACTGCATTTAATTCTCTTTTCTTTTTATCTGTCTGTAGCACAATAAAGGAAATTAAAATCAGTGATTGATTGTGTTTGAGTGCATTATCATCAAGACTGAATACATAAACAATTCACCAAATGAGAAGCTATTTAATCACATTCTTTTCTTTCCTGTGTATCTAACTCAGTATATCATGGGCCAAGTAATTGACATTTATTTTATTCAGAAGAGGAAAAGAAATTCATTTATTTTATTTCAGTGTTTCTCGTGTGTGAATGGAACATTCTATTTTTCTTGAAGAACTTATATTTTAAAAATATACAAAAATATTGATTAAGTGGAAATTATCATCACATAACCTTTTTGAAAGCATTACTATTTCATATTTTTCCCTTAACTGTTTGTTATCGGTTAGTTCCTAGAAATCTTGAGCGTGAATGCTAACGTTTCAAATATCCCAGGAAATTACTTTTCTCCATTGGAAAGAGCTTAGGAAGGCTATTCCTTTTATTGAATCAGATTATTTAATTGCAATAATATTATTTGGGAATAAGTTTGATACTCCTAAAATAGAAAAAAAATGATGCAAAGCCTTCTAATTATCAAATTTCCTTCCAGGGATAAGTTTATGCCCTGGAAGAATTGGCTCATATATTGAAGTTCATTTGGTTAATTACTCATGCAGTCATAAATGGATTATGGTATCAGCAGTGAATAAAATGAGTTAGTGTTATATAACACTGGACACATACAACAGAAAATGAAACTGGAGAAAAATTTGAGATTAAGTGTTTTTAAATATGGTGTTTACCTTCCTTTTAAAGTATTTGTGACTTGATGATTGAAACATTTTTCATTTATTTAGTTAATTACGTATAGAATGAATAACTTCTCAGTGTTTAAACCTCTCTAAGGTGCGTTACCGTCATTCATGAAAGACAGAGATGTCCTGGTGTAGAAGCATTTCCTAGAATTTGTGCGATTGTCACTTTTCCACTCACCTACCTAACAGCTTTGTTCGAAAAGAGGCTCTGCGACAGGGCCAGAGTTGTGGTTTTTGCTCAGTTCTCAAGTATGTTACACTTTCCCAAACTATAGAAGAGTAGAAGATTAAGATTTAAAAATCTACCTTTATCCTAAACTCACTGTGTTACCCTGGGCAAGTCACTTAATCTGCCTGGGCTTCAGTTTTCTAATCTATGAAATAAGGATAAAGACCTCTTTATTCCCTATGCAACTTCGTCCCAGAGGTGGTATGTTAAAGCAAGTATCATTCCCTTGCTGGTAAAGTGCTTACTACCCAAGGTGGATAATCCCACTTGATAGTTTATAGGTGAGGGTGATGAAGTTAATAGGTAAGGGTGGTGAATTTGATCAAAATGCCAGATGAGGCATCCTTATTTGTCCAAGACTTTACACAATCAGAGGATAAGCAGAGCCATCTGAGTGTACACAGCAATACAGGTGTATCACCTTGATTTGTGGCTATAGATTTATGACTTGAAGCAAAGAGCTCAATCAGGTAATTCACTGTGGAAATGTATCTCCTTTAGAGAAAAAATGATACCAATTAGGAAAGCCTGAGAAGCCCTGGAAACTTGGACCTGCTTTCTTTAGGTTCTTCTAGGGTAAAGACTGAGTGTCAACAAAAGATATGCAGGACGACAAGAAGAAATGCCTAAAAAGTGTTGAGTAAATTCACCATTTTCCTGGGACTAACCACTGATTTGTTTGGTATGCATATATGATTTTGAGAGGCAAAGCCTAGGTCTGTGTATAAAAAATATTCAAGCCTTTGAGACCAAAATAAACAAAAAGGTTGTTTTTGAGAAAACTCTGATTTATTAAGTGCCATATATTGCAAATTACATACAAATATACATAATATGTATTGATGTTAAGAGAACCAATTAGAACATAGAAAAAATATAAAAGTAAAAGAGCTCATGATATTAAATTTGTTAAAGTTATCCCTATTACTTCTAATTTTTCTGTATTAAAATATTCAAAGTAGATATTTACCATTTTTGCTTCAAAATATTTTTTCTTAATAAGGAATAAATCTTACAGATATAATTAAAGCTATTACCATTTAATTCCCAGATATCCCAAAGTTAAGGTGTGTGTCCACATTTGTATGTAGCCAAAAATTGTGTGTTGTGATATATACTTTTACAGTTCACATAAATTATATCACATTTTACATTTTTTTGTATTTGCTGTTTTCGCTCAACATTGCTTTACAGATTTATCCATATAGATCCATATACATTCAGGTCACTAATTTTAACTGATATATAGTTTTCCATTCCATGCATATACCACAATTTGCTTTTCCATTTCCCTAGTAATGATCTTTTAGATGATTTCTAATTTTTAGCTATTACCCATAATGATCCAACAGACATCTTTGGACATGTTCTTTTTTTTTTTTAATTTCGGCATATTATGGGGGTACAGATTTTAAGGTTTCAATAAATGCCTTCCCCCCCCCAACAAGTCTGAGTCTCCAGCATGACCATCCCCCAGATGGTGCACATCTCACTCATTATGTATGTATATACCCACCCCCTCCCCCCTCCCCCCTGCCCAAAACCCAATTACTGTAATACCTATGTGTCCATTTAGGTGCTGCTCAGTTAATACCAGTTTGCTGGTGAGTATATGTGGTGCTTGTTTTTCCATTCTTGGGATACTTCACTTAGTAGTATGGGTTCCAGCTCTAACCAGGAAAATATAAGATGTGCTATATCACCGTTGTTTCTTAGAGCTGAATAGTACTCCATGGTATACATATACCACATTTTATTAATCCATTCTTGGATTGATGGGCACTTGGGCTGTTTC
>VSMD01004055.1:0-14190 GCA_008750895.1 Mirza zaza | reverse complement strand
TTAATTTCTTTCTATTTATAGTAGAGATGGGGTCTCGCTCTTGCTCAGGCTGGTCTCGAACTCCTGAGCTCAAAGGATCCGCCCGCCTCGGCCTCCCAGAGAGCTAGGATTACAGGCTTGAGCCACCGCGCCCGGCCTGAACTTTGGTTTTGATATCAGTAATTTTGGCCTCAAAAAATTAGTTCGGAAGTACTTCTCTTAATGTTTTCTTAAGAGTTTGCAAAGGATTGATTATTTTTTTCTTTGTTAAGTGTTTGCTAGGATTCACAGTGAAGCCGTATAAGTATTTTATATTGAAAGTTTTAATATTGCAAATGACATAGGCCTATTCAATTTTTTGTATTTCTTCCTGTATCTGTTTGGTAATCTGTTAATCTGTATCTTTAAAGCATTTTGTACATTTCACCTGAGTTATCAGATCATTGGCAAATGTTTAATTTATTCCTATATTATCTTTTTAATGTCTTTAGGATCTGTAATGTTGACCCCTCTTTCACTCTGATATTTCTAATTTGTTTCCTCTGATCAATCTAGGTACAGATTTAATAACATTATCGATCGATCTTTGCAGGAACTAGGGTTTGGTTTCATTGTTTCCTCTGTTGGGCATCTATTTCATTGATTTACATTTTTATCTTTATTAATTTGTTTTCTACCTATTTGGCGTTTAATATAATTTTTTTTCCTAGCTTCCTGAAGTGGGCTCTCAGATAACTAGAGCCTATCACAAATTTTCATTATTGTTCTATTAAAGATATTTTTGAGATATATATATATATATTTTTTTTTTTTGGTGGTGATTTCTTCTTTGTCTCATAAATTATGTAGAATTTAATTGCTTAATTTCCAGATACATAGGGCTTCTCTAAATCTTTTGGTGAGGAATGTTGTTCATTTCTTCCCCCATGCGCCCCCGCTCCCCCAGTAGGGACAGGGTTTTGCTGTGTCACCCAGGATGGAGTGCAGTGGCATGATCATAACTCACTGCAGCCTGGCCTCAAGTGATCCTCCTGCCTCGGCCTCCCAAAGTACTGGGATTATGAGTGTGACCTACCAAGCCTGGCCTTGTTAGTGATTTCTAATTTAATTCTGTTGTGGGCAGAGAGTACGCAGTAAGATTTCAGTGTTTTTAAATCTGCTGAGACTTCTTTCTGGACACATCATGTGATTTCTCTTGACTAATGTTCCATGTATATTGTAATAAGTTTATACACTGCAGTTATTGGGTTACAGTTATATAATTGTCAGTTTTTTCAAAGTGATATTCAGATCTTCTATATCATACTATCTTTTTAAAAATCTACTTGTATTGACAGGTACTGAGAGGGATATATTGAAGTCTCCAGCAATGATCGTGGATATGGTTATTTTTCCTTTTGGTTCTGTTAATTTTTGCTTCGTATATTTTGAAGTTGTTAGGCACAAGAACATTTACAATATTTATATCTCTTTCCATGTATTGACCCTTTTACCTTTTTAGTATAATCTTCCTTGTGTCTACTAATAACTCTTTATCTTGAAATCCATTTTGTCTGGTTAATACAGTCACTCTCCCTTCTTATACTTGTTGTCTGCATGGTATATCTTCTTCTAGCTTCTTAGTTTGAATCTTGTTTTTTCTTTATATTCGAAGTATATCTCTTGTATGCTTTAGTTCTTTAGTTGTTCCTTGCTTTTTTTATTATCCATTCTGGCAACCTCTGGTTTTTGTTTGGAGGGTTTAGCCCATTTTAACTTAATCTAGATTGTTCTCAGGTTATATAAAACTCGATCCACATGTATACATTTTTAGTAGGTCTCGTTGGAGAATCACAGAAGTAGTTAATAAATAAATGTCTTATTTTCATAGCCCACATGACTTATTACTTTTGGTCCAATGGTGAACTTGTAGAATAGTTCAGGCCATAGTTTTTCTTTGTTTGCTCATTTATGTTAACATGTATTTCTTATCTTTTCACTTCCTACATAAGAAATAGTTTTGTATTGCTGTAGAGGAAGCAGATGTGAAAACATGTTGGCCTTTTATTGAAAGAGGAGGGATTTCTTAGTGATAATGGGCATATTCCTTTATGTGTAGCAGTTATATGTTTTATTTTAATATTTTAAATTGTGAACACCCATAAATGTGTTACATTAAATACAAGATTGTGTTAAAATATGAAAAAAGCAATAGTGTTTCCCCTGGAGGATCTTGTCCAGAAATGTTTCTGTGTATGTTCCAAGTATGTATTTCCTCATACTCAGTTTGCATTAAACTCACCTGTACACTTTTAGGTTACATAAAATTTGTAAACATAATACTGTGAGCATACAGGTGGCCTATCTTTATGGAGTTAATTCAGCCATCTTTGATTGCTTACATTTATTTGGCCTTTTATAAAATAGACCTTTGTATTCATACTTAGAAACTGAAGAAAAGCCCTATAATTTGAGACTAAGGTTTTCTAGAAAATAACACACTAGCTGGATACAGTGGCTTACGCATGTAATCCTAGCACTTCTGGAGGCTGAGATGGGAGGATCACTTGAGTCCAGGAGTTTGAGACCAGCCTGAGCAACATAGCAAGACTTTATCTCTGCAAAAAAATAGTAAAAAAAAAAAAAAAATCAGCCCAGTGTAGTTGGCACATGCCTGAAATCCTAGCTACTTGGGAGGCTGAGGCAGGATGATCACTTAAGCCCAGGAGTTTGAGGTTGCAGTGAGCTATGATGACACCACTGCACTCTAGCCTGGGAGACAGTGAGATCCTGTCTCCAGAAAAAGAAGAAAAAAAATGCCGACTTATTTTTATTAAACTGATTGGATTTCATGCTTTGGGCCTGAGGTATCTTTCCCATATCCTAATAAAATTCGAATTGTTTTGACTTTTCCTTCTCAGTAATTTATTGTCATTTTTATGTTTATCTTTTCTCACCAACACTAAACATACATGCACTCACTTTTATATAAGTACAATTTATAGTCATGTAGCAAAGATTTCACCTCTGCCTGGACAGTTTTATTTCCTGAAATATGGGTAGCTCTTAGACATTTGGATTAAGCTTTTTACATATTTAAGAGTGTATATTTGTTTCCTTATGTATTTATGCACACCTGCATCTCCTTCAGCAAAGGATTCAAGGCTTCCAGTAGCTTAATAGTTTTCTATCTCTGATCTATAAATATTACTATTTGTTAACCATTGAGTATTAATCATCTTTGTTTTCTGAGCCCTAGCCCAATGCCTGGTACATGTTATAGAGATACTAAATGTCTGTTGAACAACTGAATGAATAAACAAATAAATCAGGTTCAAGTCCATGTCACACTTGACCATCCAGAACTTGGTGTTTTAAAGTTGGCATAGCAGAATATGTAGATAACCCTATTCTAAGGATCATTTTCATCATCTTCTCTTTTATTCTAAAAAAATTAAGTCTATAGATATCAGAGATTTTATTTGTTCATCTTAAATGGATTTCACTGAAGCATCTGAATCTAGATAAGCTTTGTAGTGCTTCTGACTTAAATGAATGTGTCTTAGTTCTTAGCTCCCAAATAAGGTATGGCCCAGGAGGCCTTTTTATAACAGTTTGCCTGAACATGTGATCAGGCTCCTTCTGACACTCATTCCTTACCCACACCCTTTACTTACATTCTTCCCTTTTTATTACTTTTTGATTTAGTTGAGTCAACATTAAATGGTTAATGTTTGCTGGCCTAGGTTAAGGTAGGGTAGTAGTTTTTTTCTTTGAGGGTTTTTGATTTGTTGAAGAGTAATGATATAAGTTGATGTGCTATATGATTTCTTATTATGGAAATCCAATAAATTTCAGAACAGCAACTTACATAAATCAATCTTGACAAGCACTGTTGCTGGTGTTTTATTTATATAATAACAGGATATTGAAGTCTACTGCTTGTTGTACTGTTAGTTATAGCATTAGTGAAGATGCAGAAGTAGACCATGGAGTTGAGGTTTTCTGGTATAACCAAAACCTTTCAACTGATTATCACTATAATAATATATAATTTTCAACTTTCATTTTTTTGTACTTTGACCAATTAGAAACATTCTCAGCTATTGTTTTGAAAATTGTGTGTTTAGACATTTACACCAGCGTGGCTCTCTTTGAGAAATTCATAAACAGTTCTGTTCTAAAGTTCCAGGTAATACCACTTTTAACACAAATTACATGATTTATTCTTTTTCTTTGTCTTATTTGGATAAAGATGACTTTTTAAATTTAATACGTTAATATTTTTTTCCTTTTTAGATTACCTGTAGCTTACTTAAAAGTTGAACTTTACCTACCTTCTTCTCTCCCCTAAATGTGACAGAGCGTTTATTACCTAAGTTTTTCTAAGGTGGATGGGGAGATAGAAGGCTGCTTATATTAACAACCTCTGATAGTGGCATCTTTCTTTCTTACTGTAGCAGTGGTTTTATATTTGATTATTTTGCCAGGGAATTCTTGCTGTAGGTTCTTTTCACTGTCTGGCTCCTAATGCAGCCCTTCCCATCGTGGCCCTGGCTTTGCTTTGCCTTGTGAACTGCTTAAGTTTCTTAAGCCATTTCTTTCTTCTCTTTTTTTAAATTTATTTTTTTATTTTTTTTGAGACAGTTTCACTCTGTTGCCCGGGCTAGAGTACCATGGTGTCAGCCTAGCTAACAGCAACTTCAAACTCCTGGACTCAGGCGATCCTACTGCCTCAGCCTCCTGAGTAACTGTGCCACCGTGCCCAGCTAATTTTTTCCTATACATTTTTAGTTGGCCAATTAATTTCTTTCTATTTTTAGTAGAGATGTGGTCTCGCTCTTGCTCAATCTGCCTGCCTCGGCCTCCCAGAGTGCTAGGATTACATTTCTTCTCTTTTTTATACAATAGTTTATTGGGATATAATTCATGTACTATGTAACCCACACATTTAAAAAATATATTTTTATGGCTTTTAGTATATTTACAGAGTTCTGTAGTCATTGTCACAATCAGTTTTAGCGCTCATACACATTAGTAGTCACTCCTCATTTTTATTTTCCCTCTTCACCATCTTTAGGCAAACACTAATCTACTTTCTGTTTCTATGCATTTGTCTATTCTGGACATTTCATGTAAGTGGAGTCATACAATATGTGGCCCTTTGTGATTGGTTTCTTTCACTGCAGGTAATGCCTTCAGGTGCCTTCCATGTTGTAGTATCAGCGTTTTGTATATATTACCATTTTCTTTCTCCTCCAGGTCAGCTCTGTTTTTTAAACTGTGGCACACGCACCAAAGCAACATTGCCCTGGTCTGATCAGTGTAAGGTAACAAGAAGATGGCCCCTCAGTTACACCAGAAGCTCATCTCAGTGCAGTTTCGGCTTAGCTTGAATGTGTCCTCATCACGTTCTTTTTTGCCCTGTGTGTTAGTTTTGTTTTATTTTATTTATTTTTCTTTGTGTATTTGCATTTGCTAAGCCATTTCTGTACCCCCAGAGCTTTTCCACTGAATATCGAACCAGGCAGAGGACCTTTATTGCTGTTAATTTCATTTTATCAGATATCAACTATTGGTCAACTGTCTGATGTCATTAATAAAAACAAAATTAAAATGTAATCATTGATTAAGTGCTTATGTGCTAGATAAAAGTTTAAGTACGTTTATGAGTGAATTCATTTAGCCTTCGTAACAATTTCTCTGAGATAAGGCTGGTCGTGGTGGCTCATGCCTGTAATCCTAGTACTCTGCGAGGCCGAGGTGGGCGGATTGCTCGAGGTCAGGAGTTCAAAACCAGCCTGAGCAAGAGCAAGACCCCGTCTCTACTATAAATAGAAAGAAATTAATTGGTCAACTAATATATATAGAAAAAATTAGCCGGGCATGGTGGCGCATGCCTGTAGTCCCAGCTACTCGGGAGGCTAAGGCAGTAGGATTGCTTGAGCCCAGGAGTTTGAGGTTGCTGTGAGCTAGGCTGATGCCATGGCACTCACTCTAGCCTGGGCAACAAAGCAAGACTCTGTCTCAAAAAAAAAAAAAAAAAAACAATTCTCTGAGATAAGTGTGATTATCTTCTACAAATTAATAAATGTCCCTGTCTTATATTTATGTACAGAGAACAATTTAAACTTGGGGACAGGATAGAATTGAGGCCAATTCCTTACAGCAGTTCTTTTGAAATGTTAGGGAATCTGTAATTTGGATGATTTGCTCTTTAGCCAGTTAGAAATCTTTCTGGGGGTCTCCATCCTGATTCCTAGGCTCTCAGCAGGGACTAAGGAATGTGATTCAGCTTTTAGTTTTGTTTGGCAAAAGTTAGCAAGTTCATTTACTAATTGAAGAAACTTCTTTATCAGGTGATTTTTTTTTTTTTTTTTTTCTGTGCTAAAGAGTGGTAAACTGTTTTGAGATTTATGTGGTGTTTGGGAAAGTGTCCACTTAACATTGATCAGTTAGAATTTTTACATCTTTGAGCCTATGTTAAGTGTTAATAACATAGGAAGTATTTAGCAAATCAAAATAAAAGCCCTTAGCCTTTTTATATTTAAGTAGCCACTTAATAAAGTCACTTATTCATTTATTTATTCAGTAAAAACATGTTTGAGTTTCTGCTGTTTGCGGAGCCCTTGTAGGAGGGCATTTGATCGAAGTGTTGATAATGTAGATAAGCAGCTCAATGTTAGACCAAATCAGAACAAATCAGTTCTATGATTGAAACCCCATGAGTTTCAAAGGGGCTCATGTATTAACACAAGCTTTACAGTGTGCTGTAAAATACTAGTATTTATGATGTCTGTCCTAGTATACATTTCCTATACTAACTTGAAGTATACTTCAGAATGCTTTTTTATAAAATTCTCCTAAATAATTTTTTACCCCCAATTTTTGAAGGTTAGTGTATTAATTTTCTATGGCTGCTATAATAGTTACCACACACTTGGTTGCTTAAAACAATGGAAATTTATTCCCTCACAGTTCTGGAGGCCATATCTGAAATCAAGGTGTCAGCAGAGCCATGCCCCTCTGACCCTTGAAGGAGAATTCATGCCTTGCAGCTTCCAGGTCCTGGTGGCTCCCCGCACTCTTTGGCTTGTGGCCACATCTCTCTGTGTTTGTCTTCGCATTGCCTTCTCCCCCTCTGTGTGTCTGTTGTCTTCTCTAGTCTGGGTTTCTCCACTGCTTCTCGGATTTAGGGCCCACGTAGATAATCTAGAATGTTCTGTTTATTTCAAGATCCTTAATTTGTTCACATCTGTGAAGATCCTTTTTTAAGTAATATCATATTCACAGGTTTCAGGAATTGATGGTAGGTATCTTCCGCTTCTCACTTTTCAGCCTACCACAGTTAAAATTACTGCTATATAAAGTATTACTAAAATAAATTATAGTACTTACTTTGACTTTGTTCGTAATAGTTTATTTTCTATCCTTTTCTGTCTGTTATGACATGTTTAGATTTAAGTGTGGACTTTCTGAGACCGAGAGTATAAAAATATTTCCAGTAGTGACTGTGATATTTCTGTAACATCTTGAGGACATTTAATTTATAAAATACTATAAGGAAGCTGGGTATGGTGGTACATACCTGTAGTCCCAGCTACTCAGGATGCTGAGGCATGAGGATCACTTGGGCCCAAGAGTTCAAGGCCAGCATGGACAACATATTAATAGTAAGACCCTGTACCCACTCACCCTCTCTCCCTTCCTCTCCCCCCCCCCCCCTCTCTCTCTCTCGTTGGCTTTCTCTATATAAAGAATATAGTTATTTAGATAACAAAACTAATACAGCTGTCATGTATAACTACTGTATTAACTGGTATATTCTGACCTTCCAGGTTGCACAGTATTTCTTCCTCAGTTTCTGCCCCAGCCCCCTGCTCTAGGTCCAGCCT
Organism: Mirza zaza; assembly: GCA_008750895.1. NCBI lineage: Eukaryota > Metazoa > Chordata > Mammalia > Primates > Cheirogaleidae > Mirza > Mirza zaza. The sequence goes on along the minus strand of VSMD01004055.1, from coordinate 6,337 downwards.
GCCCCAATCCTTGTGTCAGTAGGGAGGACATTGCTCCTCAGCAGCCCTTGTGGGGAAGCTCTTGTATTGTTTATAAGCTTGATCTTTGAGCTGGCCTAAGCTAATCCCAGGCTATCCTTGAAGCTATAGCTTTTTCAAGTCTCTGTTGTCTGTTCCAGTTCCAGTCCCACAGCCCCACCTGGAGCCCAGCACCGCTGGACTCTGACAACCCATGTTACCCTGGCCAGCTTTTTTCTCCAAAAGGCTGCTTGTTACCCCTACCCAGCCACTGGCTGGGGTTTGTAACTACACAGGACTGCCCCTCTCCTGCATTCCCTCTTGCCTGTCTGTGGTTGGCCTGCCTTCTCCTCACCCACAATATTTGTTGGGCTTATCATGGTACTTTGGAGTACCAGTTATCCAAGAATTTTATGAAGATTAGCTCTTTTCCTCCTTTTTCTTTTTTTAAATCCATTTCAGAAATGAGGTGTACATTTTCATGTATTCTCAAATGAAGTCTACCTTTACTTGATGCCTTTAAGTGATCATTACTGGTGACTATTACCCAAAATAATGTGGGACTGTTAGAGTTTAAGGTCTTTGGTTTGCATAATTGTTGCAAAATTTTTGTATCTCCCACAGTTAGTCTGTCTTCTGCTGCTCCTCTGTTTTTGTTTGTTTCTTTGTTTTTATTATTAATATTATTATTACAAGTTTTCTTTCTTTTTTTGTTCCTCTGTGTTGAGGTCATATAGCCTTTCTGATTTTTTTCTTTTGAGATCTGTTACTAGATTAGGAAAACTAGAATTACGAGGCAGCTAAGTTTCTAAGGGTCAGAGTGAGGAGCTTCTTGGTTCTCCAGGGCCATTGCGTGGGGACAGTACTTTGATTGCCCAGAGGCTTTTTGCTTATTTCTTAGTTACTAAAGCTCTGGTCTTAAGGGAGGTTTCCAAATAAAAGAGCAGTTGCTCAGAAATGTTCCTGCCTCTGGAACCTTGTATGATTCAGTGTGTACCTCTTTGGTCTTCTTTGTGCCATAACTTTATCATCGTTGCCAGAAAGATTAAGTATGGTATTGTTCGCATAACCTTGGAATTGCTCATTAAACACTGAGATTAAGTGTTGCTGAGCCCATGGATTGTGAGCAATTATTTCTGGACCTAAATTCTACTAGGTACAATTTAAAGCAGTTTTTATAAATGTTTCTTTCTTAATACTGATGCAGCTGGTCATGACTCTGTGTGTGTATGTGTGTGTGTGTGTGTGTTTTAATTAATTGAAGGAATTTTGTTAAAATCTTTAACATATACTTTCTGGGTCATTTTAGCATGTATGAATAAATTCACTAGTGCCTATGTGAGATGGATAGAATTGTGGTTTTTCTGTCATCCTCCGGCCTTCTGTCCAGTTTCATGTTACGTATTTTTTTTCTGTTTTCAATGCTGAAAGGATGCTAGGAGTAAGGGAAAACATGTTTTAATTTCCACTTCTGGTCAGAAGTAGGTCTTTCTTGGCTTACAAATAGTTATCATTCAGAAAAGCAACATAAATAGTCTAGGTTCATGAATGTGCCAGTAGTTTTTCTCTCTGATCAGAGTTAAACTCATTCTGGGTCCTCAAGCTGAGTTTCTCTAGGTCCCCAACAAATCACCAAGTTCTCTCTTCCCTTCTCAATCCCATCTTTCATCCTGTCTTGTATTGTAAAATAAAAATCATGTTTCTTGTTCTCTATACCTTATTCTCTTTTCTTAGTACATGGGGAATCAAAGCCTGTGCTGCTAGTTTTAAAGATGAATATACTTCCTGTTGTCATCACATGGTTATTAAGAGTCTCTCTTCTCCCTCTGATGTCAGGTCTCTGTGTCCTGAGTTCTTGGGCCTTCACTTCTTTCTTTGTGTACCCTCCCTCCATCCTTTCCTAGTCAGCTGTGCTTAAGTAAGCATTTCCAAATGTCACTGATTCCCATGGATCTTAGTTCATCATAAATGGTCCTCCAAGATAGGTACCCTATTCTCCCTTTTTGCTGCTGAGAAAACTGAGGTTTAGAGAGAGAATTAATTTGCCTAAAATCACACAGCTGGTGGCAAAGAAGATCTGAATCAAAGCCAGAGCAAGGACCCTATCCTGCTTAGGCTTCAACTTTGCAGAACTCCTAAAACCATTTCTTTGGTACCAGGACCTGCTCAGGCTGTTGGTTTGTATTTGCATGACGACAGTGTCTGATAGAGCCTCACAGTGGACAGATGCTCAAAAATGGCCAAGAAATTCAGAATTTGGATTGTTCTGTGTTTTCAAAGTAGCTTACTGGCTTCAGTTGAAAGGCCAGAATTTGATGCTCTTCTTGTGGATCTAGAACACCTTCAAAAATACCGTAGCCAGGAGATAGTGACCTGCTAATTTCCAGGCATAATATTATGTGGGAACTAATTGTGAATGAGAAATATGGCAATGCTGTATCAGCCTAAGGAAATTCAGTTATAAGTCAGATGTTACCTGGACATATTACTGCCTATTTTTACCTGCGCCTAGAATAATATTTGTTTTTAAGAGACAGGGTCTCACTCTGTCACCCAGGCTGGAGTGCAATGGTACAATCATAGCTCACTGCAGCCTTGAACTCCTGGGCTCACGGGTTCCTCCTGTCTCAGCCTCCTGAGTAGCTGAGACTACAGGCGTGCACCACCACACCCAACTAATTTTTAAGTATTTTTGTAGAGATGGAGTCTCCCTATATTGCTCCGGCTGGTCTCGAACTCCTGGCCTCAAGCATAGATTAATGTTTTTTATTTGGTTGTTGCTATTTATTACATATAGGTGAGGTTAATCATACTATACTGGCTGTTCTGTTGATTTTCAAAACCTGCTCTGCGGAGGTATCTGGATTTTCCAGACTGAGTAAATGTCATTCCCAGCAGCTTTCATTAGCACTTCATGTGTTTTCATGATAGCCTTTGTATCATTATTTTGTTTAAGTGTGTGTCTTTCCTCTTCTCTGAGCAGCTGGCTCCCTTCTTTCCTCTACCTTACCCTCAGCTCCAAGCCCAGAGTTAAGAAAAGATAGTGTGCTTGTTTTGTCATTGCAGCTGGAAAAGTCCCTGTGCTCATTGTTACCAACATATTGCCTGTCCACTGCTCCATAGAGACATTTGGGGACAGGCGCTGCTCCTAGGTTCTTCCTAGAACATGGGTTTATGTTAGAATCCTTATGCTGCTGCTCACTAGGGAAGTGGCCTGGAGCAAGATACTGAACCTCTCAGTTTCATTTCTTCATTTTTAGTACCTTTGCCACAAAAGAGTGGTGTGTGGAATGATGAAGTCATAAAGGCCTAACACAGTTCCTGGCACAAAGCGTACTGCTCAATAAATACTGGTCCTCCCCCTCTCTCCCGTTGTGACTTCAGGGACTGGCATAATTCCTGGAACCTCGTAGTTTCAAAAAGTGATGGAAGAGGGCGAGAAGGTTGGTTCAATGTGTATTTCCTTCCAAAATTAACTAGACTTTTCCCTCAAGCCCTACTCTCAGCAGTTAAAATCTTTGTCTTTGTCATTATCTCTGAAATGTGCTCCTGTAAAAATATTCAGACAAATTTAGCCTCTCCGGTGCTCAGCGTTATTTAGAGTGACAGTGGCCAAATAAAAATAAACATTGTGCTTTGTGTTTCAATTCTAGTTGTTTTTGTTTTTTTTTCTTTTAACATTTCCATGTATCATATTTTCTATTTGGTACAAGATCATTGATGATGAAGGTACGAATGAAAATGTATTGACATCTGTGAATTATGGTTTATGATAATTTTTATAAAAACTTTGTCTTGGGCAGATTTTGGCAAGATCTTTTTCATTTATGTTAACACTTAATTAAAATTACATAAAAAATTTAAGATCTGTTCCAAATCCTACCTTTTTTCCTTTCTATTTTGACAATTTCTGTCATTTATAAACAGCATATTTTGCATAGCAAAAGACTTTGAGATCTAATGTTCTTAATGGACTGTAATTATTTAATAGTTAGCTTAAATACAGTGCGACTTAAATAGGCTTTTTCTACAGTTGTTATAATGGCTGCATTTGAAAAAGTGTGCTTTGGCATAGTAGAAACTGCCAGATGCAGTGCCATTTGATCTTAAAAGGTCACGGGAAAAGGGACATTTAAATTAAGTCATAAATTACAATTGAAGAACAATATTTTGATGTGTGAGACCAGAGATGTCAGAGCAGGGAGATGTAATTCATAGGTTCATTATAAAACAGAGGTGCCTGACAGCTGAGCCATGCCAAAAGGAAAATTTATTTGCAACATCACGCAGACAGAAAATGGTAGCTAAGATGAGAAGGCAGAGTAGAAACTTGAAACCTTGTGGTAATACGCAGAGTTTATGCTAATAAGACTGCCGAGATCCAGAGATGTTTAATGACTGCTGTAATATTAATGAGGTGTTCGGACATGTGCACATTTTCAATCTTATTTAAATTAAGACCTTGTCCTTGCTCTATAAAATAACATACTTTATAACCAGGCATTAAAGTGGATTCTCTCACCTCTCTGTCCAACATACAGATTTGCTGAAATTTCAGAATTGTTTAGGCAGGAGAATTAAAGCTTGAAACAAGATTTCTATCTATGGCAGCTTTGAGGAAGGATATAATTTAATGTTTATAGCAATCCATGAGAAGTTCAATCATGAGTTAATTAAACTGTAGGCAGTCATTAAGTATTATTTATTCTTTCGAGAAGCTTGCCAGTAAAGCACTTATATATATATTAAATTATAGAAAGTAATAAGCAGGGAATGATTTGTCAGGCAGAGTGAGAGTAGCAGATTTAACTTGGGTAATTACGCAGAAATGTATTTTTCTTCTTGTAGCATGATCCTTTCTGCTAATCAGGAAGAGGTCAGAGGCTGTAATAAGACAATTGCAGATATAGATTGACTGCCAGCATCGTCGGCTCTATTGAACCTCTAGTTGTTTTGTAGGAACCATGTGTCTAAAATATTACTCTCCACGATGGGACCACTACAAAGTTTATAGCTATTTACATTTCAGAGTATCTTTACACGTTTCATTTCATTTAATGCTTTCCATTGTTCTTTGATGCAGCTGAGGGCTGGTGGTGTTATACCCATTTGACAGATGAGAACCTCTACACAGTTGGTTGGGGTCAAAGCTGGAACAAGAATCTGTCACTTGCCTCAAATCCCATGCTGTTTTTGCTAGGCTTCACAAAGCGCTGACTATTTGACAATTTATGTAGATAGGGCTGCTGAGCACCTGGAGTCCTTGAGAGCTTTTTATATGGGTGACTTAATATGTCCAATTACTTAGGGCTCAGTGTCTTTGGGTCTCAGTGATTCCATGTAGTGGTTACTATTGTTACAGTGGAACCGCCAAGCATTGATTTTTCAGAAGCTGCTATTGTTTTTAGCACCAAAAATCCCCTACCAAGTCCACTTTGCATAGTTTACATGTGTCTATCTTTGTACGCCGCAATGTCTCCATTGCTAGCACAGTAACTGGCATAAGGAGTTGGTCAGTAACTCTTTGTTGATGAATGGAAGGTAAAGAAAATGTGGTGTGAGCAGCCTGCCTCTGAGGCCCATCACTTCCCACTGGATATCATGGGCACTGGGATTTCTGCTGCAGAAGGTGCGGTAGAAGAAGTCTAGACTTCTAACCCAATAGAAGAGTTCACATTTGCTCTTTCACAATGAACAAACAAAAAATGAAGGAAAGAACACACCTTTTAGGGGATTCTGTGGAACAAGTCTAAGCAAAAGGACAAATTGCTGGAAAACAGCAAAACAGATAGTTCTGTGATGGAATGACTTGAATGGCTAGTGGATTGGTGAAGAATCACTGTTTTGTTATCAAATTCCCCAGCCATAAATCCAAGATCTTGCTTGACCTGTAGTTTAGGGAAGACAGGTTTTGTTTGTGTAGAAGTGTAGTCAAGCAGTTTATTGATGCAGAAAAGAGGCAGACAGATTTACAAGTAAACATTTTCTTGGTCATTGGATTAAAAAACAAACAAGCAGGCCGGGCGCGGTGGCTCAAGCCTGTAATCCTAGCTCTCTGGGAGGCCGAGGTGGGCGGATCCTTTGAGCTCAGGAGTTCGAGACCAGCCTGAGCAAGAGCAAGACCCCATCTCTACTATAAATAGAAAGAAATTAATTGGCCAACTAAAATATATATAGAAAAAATGAGCCGGGCATGGTGGCACATGCCTGTAGTCCCAGCTACTTGGGAGGCTGAGGCAGCAGGATTGCTTGAGCCCAGGAGTTTGAGGTTGCTGTGAGCTAGGCTGACGCCACGGCACTCACTCTAGCCTGGGCAATAAAGTGAGACTCTGTCTCAAAA